>JAGGAX010016680.1:0-70427 GCA_017657335.1 Termitomyces titanicus | reverse complement strand
CAGCAGCAACAGCAATTAAAGCACAATTTCGACGAGAACTACACAAGAGACAATCCTTCGGGACAACTGTTCTCCGAGTCGAGTTCCTCGCCCCATATATCCTACCCCGCCCCCACATTCGACCCATACGCCCGTTTTCCTGCAGACGCAGGTGCTGGTCCATCGACGCCACAATTTCAGTACTTCCAACCTCCTCCAGAAACTCCTCCATCAACAGACTCAAACAATCACAACTCCCCCGTCGACCACTACCGTCTCCGCCGAATAAACAGCCTCGGCACTGCAATATCAGGCCAACGGCCCACGACCGCAGAATCTCGCGAGGTGCGAGTATCTTTACCTCCAGGCGATCAGGCCAGTGTGAGTGAGAAGGACGTGGAGATGGAGGCAGGCACCTCGCGACGCAGGCATCCGAAGAGGCATGAATCATCCATCACCGATTCGCTTAGTCTAGGTCGCAGTGTAATGGAAGATGATGACGAGACGAGCAGAGATGGATCGATAAAGTGAGTCCCACTTCAGTTCTTTCCTTTTCTTTCGTGGGTCGCTGCTGTATCTGCGGTATGGACGCCTTGTTGGATCTCTTTTGGCAACTTCTTGCTTCTTTTTTTGTCCTCGCGACAGCAGTTTTACGTCCACAGAACCTCTGCGTGTTGAAGTGATCCACACATGCCTTCATGTCCTCTCTCTCATATGTAGTCGTTTTCTTTTTTCAATCGGTTTTCTCGCCCGCTTTCTCGTTGCATGTCGTCTGCACTATCCTGTCGTGCGGTGTCTTACCCTCCATCTCTATCTAGAATGGAGTTCGATTTCGATGCCATAGATGACGAGGACAGCCCATTCCCCGAAGTCCGTGCCTCTGTTTCCAATATCGACGACCCCGATATGCCGGCTCTGACGATACGGATGTGGTTTGTTGGGCTATTACTCTGTATGATAAGCAGGTTTGTCCTTCCCTCGTCCCGAAGATTCCTAGCTTACCACGAGCATCGCAGTGGGCTCAACGTTTTCTTCAACTTTCGCTCGCCGGCACCGACAGTCGTTCCTTTGGCTCTTCTCCTAATTTCATACCCTTTAGGAAAATTCCTTGCCTTTACTTTACCCATAACTACCTATCGGATTCCCATACCTCACCTCCCTTCATCCATTGTACCGATATCCAACGCAGACACCTCGCGGGTCGCTCTCTTCTTCATCAACCTCATCCGGCCCCTGACAGACTCACGCTCTATCGAGATTTCCCTTAACCCCGGTCCATGGAACATCAAAGAGCACGTCCTCGTATTCATCATGGCCAATGTCGCCGTCGGGAACCCCTACGCGCTCAATGCCGTCGTTGTCTCAGAGAAGTACTACGAACTGACTTTTGGCTACTGGTTCTCTCTTGTCTTGGTCCTAGCAACCCAGCTTACGGGCTTTGGCTTGGCCGGTCTGACTCGTCGTTTCTTGGTGTGGCCAGCGAGCATGGTGTGGCCGCAGAACTTGGTTGCTTGCACTCTGTTGAATACCCTCCACGCTGAGGACGAAGACGATGGCGTTGGTTTTGGCTTTGGCTTCAAGTCCAAATCTGGAAAGGGAATGTCGCGTTATCGGTTCTTCATGATCGTAATGATTGGGAGCTTTTTCTTCTTTTTGTTGCCTGGTAAGAGACCAACTCACTATTACTCTGGATTTTGATATATATCTATATCATCAAGGTTTCTTGTTCGAGGCACTTTCTGTGTTCTCGTTTATATGTTGGGCCGCACCGAACAATGTCCCTGTTAACCAGATTTTCGGTGTTTATTCCGGCCTGGGGATGAGCGTGTTGACCTTCGATTGGACTCAAATCAGCTGGATCGGCAGTCCTTTGATGGGTAGGTCCTATCTCGAATCGTCGGCTACCCCATGGCACTGATTCTCCCGCAGTTCCGTGGTGGGCAGAGGTCCACATCTTCCTTGGCTTCGTCTTATTCTTTTGGATATTGACCCCTGCCTTGTATTACTCGAATGTCGGTACCGTTTCCCAGATTGAGTTTTTGATCGATCTAATGCCTTTGATTAGTCGTGGTCTCTCGCATACTTCCCGATATCGGCAAACGAACCTTATGACCGCTACGGTTTCGTTTACAATGTTACGCGTGTTTTGACCAAAGAAGACCGCTTCGATCTCGATGCATACAACCAGTATTCTCCCTTGTATCTTCCTGCTACATATGCCATGACCTACTTGCTCGCGTTCGCCCTGAGCACGTGTGTCATCGTTCACACTCTCCTGTATCATGGTCGCAGTCTCCTCAACGGTATTAAAAAGATGAAGGTTGAAAGCGACGATATCCATGCGAAGCTCATGAGGAATTACCCAGAGGTTCCAGAATGGTGGTACCTGAGTGCCTTTGTAGTGTTCTTCAGCTTGGCCGTTGTCGCTGTCGAGGTAAGTGTTTCATAGAATAGACTTTGGAGCAACGTGCTGAGTTTTTTCTTTTCATAGGTGTGGAGCACGAACGTGCCGGTTTGGGCGTTGTTACTCTCGCTGCTCCTCCCAATCATATACATTCTTCCTTCCGGGTTCATTTATGCTATGACGGGCCAGGGTGTTCGTCTCTTTCCGTTTAACTCTTGTAAAAAAAAAATGTAATTGATCTGGATATACAGATTACGCTTAACATTCTCGCGCAAATTATCCCCGGAACGCTGTTGCCCGGTAATCCTATGGCTAACATGGTCTGAGTTCTCGGCCCTTAACAATTGATGTACTTTTTTTTAAGATTTGTTTTACAGGTGTTCAAAGCATATTCGGTGCAAACCCTGGCGGAGGCTACTTCATTCATTCAGGACTTGAAGTTGGGTCACTACATCAAGGTCCCACCGCGCGCGACATTTTTGGGTATAATCTTTGGCGTCATCCTCATATATTTGATTAATTTTTGTTTTCGTTGTAGTTCAACTCGTTGCAACGGTACTGGCGGCCTTCATTCAAGTTGGAGTCAAAACTTGGATTTTTGCCAATGTGGATGACATCTGCGACCCGCAACAAAAGAGTCAGCTCACATGTCCTCATAACCAAGTGTTCTTTACGGCTTCCGCTGTCTGGTACGTAAATTAACTATGTAGATCATCTTATTTTTTCGCTCACATGTCTGCACAGGGGTTTGATTGGACCCAGTCGACAATTTGGACCTGGATCAATATATCATCCGCACCTCTACGCTATGGTCATTGGAGTCTTCCTGCCTATTCCCTTCTGGTTCTGGCAACGGCGATACCCTGACTCTTGGTTCAAATATGTCAGCACCCCGGTTATCCTGAATGGAGTTTCTGCGATTCCACCCGCTACTGGTATCAACTACTCGTCCTGGTTCGCAGTTGGGTTCATTTTCCAATACCTCGTCCGAAAGAGAAATTTTGCGTGGTGGAGCAAGTTTAATTATGTGCTTAGCGCTGCTTTAGACAGCGGTATGTCTGCAATTTATAGATCAAGTTAACTGTTCACTTATCGTGATGTGACAAGGTACCGTCATCTCTCTTATATTCATCTTCTTCAGCCTGCAGGTACGTTCCTTCTTAGAATCGGCTATTGTCAAAGAGTGTTGAACCCCTTGTACAGTTTCCCAGGAATGGCACAATTTCCGTGAATTGGTGGGGAAATTGGGTTCACCAACGAAGTATGCATTTGCTCCCCTTTTATATAGAACCTTCTAATAGTAATAATTACAGCGGCTGATTGGAATCGGAAACCATTCCTTGAAATTCCACCAGGTGGCATTCCCCCATAATATGCATTCTCAATCCACAACCCTCTCTCCTCCATGGGCCAAAACTGCTTTACGAGAATTGGAAGCGGATTTTCTTTTCCGTCCCTCCCGTGTCACTCCTTATCTCTCTAGCATCCTCCGCATCCTCGACCATATGAGAAGATATATTGCTTCTCTCACCCATCACTCCTTTGACCCTATTATCGCCCTTCCATCTCTAACAATTTGTCCCCCTCTTAGAATATCGCACGCCTCTAGTTACATACATATATGTCCCCTTTTTGTGTCCCTCTTCATACAGGCTATTTGTCGTGGATTGGCTTGAAAGGTATCTTAAATACGTATACGTAGGTTAGCCAAAAAAGCTAGTCAGAAGAAATCTGTAAATTTTGAAGACTCATTTGCTGGCGTGAATTTGAGTAGTCTGACTTGTTCTATTTTAGGACAGAACGCGTTATGTAATATTACTCTTTCGACTCTTTGAAGCTTGAGTAACCCATGCTAAGATCTAAGACTTGGCATTGACAACTAACTATCGCCTCGACTCGACCAATAATTCGTCGCCTTCCTCCGAGAGCAAGGCGTACACTATGTTGTCCCGCTTTGCAAAGGTTTTCCTGGCGATCACGATCCTTCTTGTACGTCTTTCTATAAGTTCAATATATACTGTAGTACCTCTCTAACTTGGTAGATCAATTAGTTTCTCTTGACCATGGCGGCTTTCATTCACCCCAATCCTATGTCATATGTCGACCCATGGACGGGTCATTTGTTTGAGGAAGGGGGTGTAGAGAACTCTTTACCTCGACCATCGGTTGACTCGATGACTCCGCCATCCAATGTTGTTCATGGCACCGTGATCATGCCGAAGTTGGTCAACGAAACAGCCAAGTGCTTACCATGTTCTTCTATACTTGCATAATCACACATTAACGTCAATTAGAGCAGCACTCGGTCGCGCGACGTGGAAGTTAATGTACGATTGCAAGGCTCTGGTCATTAAACCTCCAACTAACGTTACGCTTCTATAGGCATACCATGACACTTCGATTCCCTAGAGTACATTGCCTGTTCTTCGTACGTGACAAAGTGATTGACGATATCGCCTAGAACCCAACAGCCGACGAGAGAAGTGCGCTGAGCTCGTATTTCTACCTCACGTCGCGACTATATCCTTGTGGTGAATGCGCTGCAGAATTCCAGATGCTTTTGAAGAAGTTGCCACCCCAAGTAACTCATCTTTCCTAATCATTCATGTTGTTGTCGTGACCTCATTTGTTCTAGACAGCTTCTCGTCGTTCAGCATCCCTCTGGTACGTCTCGGGTGGTTTACGCTTCGACTTAGTGATTTATTTTTATGCAGGCTATGTTCCCTACACAACGAAGTGAACAAACGATTAAATAAGCCAATCTTTGACTGTGCTCATCTGGACGATGAGTATGATTGCGGATGTGGAGAAGACCCTACCAAGAAAACACCCTCTTCTCCTTCAGATCCAATGGATTTGGAAAACGACCCCAGTAAGGACGACCTTACAGGTGTTGGTATGATCAAAGGCGGAAGATAGCGCTGGCAAATGATTGTAATACCTTCACCTTATTTTTCTTGTATGTCTTGTCGACGTACTGCTTATGAAAAGCAATCTCACGTCGATATAGTCCTTAGTTGCGGATTTGAGCTTCGACCGATTCATAGGGCTTCCTTCGCCTCTGGCGTTGTCTTTCTTGGTCAAAAACATATAGCCGGCTCTAAAAATGGCAAAAGCCACAAATCGTTCCATGGAGCTCCCATGAATGATCGGAAGTGGATGACGAAAAAAGCCAGAATATATCGTCCGAGCTCCGCGGTGGCGTCCTAGCTCCCAGACACCTTAGAGGCACCCGAGAATATATCCAGGTCATCGACAAGGCTGTTGAAGCGAGCGTTTACCTCGCTCATGTCAGGTTGGTGGTCAGGATCACCATTCATTATGTCAGAAATCAATTTTCTCATAAATTCAAAGACCCGCTTAGGAACAATTACCATATCCCATCCCTACATTCACTATTTCAGTTCAGCCAAGTTTTGCAGCGAAAAGATAGAGTTCGTACATCAAGGAAGTGCATCCTGAGCATATCTGTCAAGCGAGGGAGACCTCTGTAGCAAACTGGTATTTGGATGACTTCTCGACCCATTCTTTTTCTTGGTTTCGATAATCCATGGACTTGTGGAAACCTACAAGATAATATTTGACTTGACAGGTTTGTTGGTGCGAGAATCAGGCTTGGATACTTTGCCACTATATAAAATCATGATGTAAGCAGAAGCTAGTGTTCAGAGGTTGCGCGAGAAGGTCTACCCGTGAGCAGCAACATTTTTCTCTTGCAGAAAGTGTAGTCCCTGTAACGACCATAGATATGATCCTCTAGAACCAGCTGTCAAGAAGTCTTTGTCCAGAAACATATACATCCAGTATACATTTGAGTTTAACGGCATGGGTGCCTCGGGTGTATTGAACAAGGTTAGTTGACAGTGTACATTGAAAACAAGACAATAGAGACTAGATAGAGGTCATCACGTCGGCAAATACATAGAAACATACAGAACAGAATATCGATCGATAGAAGAACAGACTCAGAAGCTGTTAACGCAGTTGTGGGTCCATATTGTCGACTCATTCTGGTGACACGGCGATTCTTGATGAGGGAAGTAGGAATCTTTTAGCATCATGCCATGCCTCTGATGACTTCCCGTCCATGTCCAACCAGAGCCCAGGTTCTTTCCTAGTGTAATGCCAAACTTTTGTACGTATTGTTTCATGTGGTGCGTAAACGAAAAAATTGCAGACAGAAAGTTCCCTGATTACCGTGGACATTAAACCCGACACCGTCTTTATTCTCTATCGACAGTCAGAAGCCCATTGGGCATCTGCTGTGCCAGGCGGCTTGGCCTAGCTGGGAAATACGGTAGTCCAGTCAAAATATATCCGGAATCGAGAGCTGTTATCTAGAAACGCCCTCGAGGTGCTCTGGTCTGTTTCAAACGCTTTGCAGCTTCAGTGAACTGTATCAGGTGTATGTAGGCAAGATAAACCCGAAGCAGTTGCATTTGGCGGGGATAGTTTCAGTGCTAAGTATTCTTGCTCCTTCGAAAATTGACTGATGCGACTGTGTCAAAGTCGTGAATGATTGGTTTTAGTATGTAGAAGGAAACTTAACCTATGGATGTAACTTCAGTGATCGCTTGAGCGAACTTGAAACTCCGCGACTTTCTCCGAGTCGCGGTAAGACAACTCGTCCAGTGTAAATATACGACTTAGACAAAATTCAACCTCTTGGGAGCTTGGCATCGACAAGAAATGGATTCTGGTGGCTTTTTCAACCAGAAAATATATGTTAGACTTGGATCCCGATCTTGGAACGATGACAAAGAAGACTGCAATGATTTCCTCCCTCTTCGCGTGCCTATAAGTAGCAGGCGGTTGAACTTCTGTGTTCAAAATGAGGCGGCTTCGAATCGGATGGACGCGACAACGGAGGTAAATATAAGTACTGAGCGACTACATAAGGATGAGAACGAGATAGCAAAATGAGATACTAACAGGAATATTAATTACATCGGGCCCGGGGCTCACAAACCACCTCCAACTGTAATGTTTTGGTATCCTCATCACCGTGTGGGTTTACTGATGATTTCGCATGTGTCGATTCCTTCGCTGACCGCTGGGGTTATCGAACGCCACTTTTTTTTGCTTCTCATTGTATTGCTTGTTGCGCACTATCTTGTAGACCTTGTCGATAGCCTCAGGATGAACATGGAAATATGGAAATAACTATCGATAAAATCATCGATATCTGCCACTAGTACGCAGTGAGATCTGAGTTCATTTTCGACCATTTTTCCCGACGTCTGCTGCTAAGATTCGTGAGTGAACAGTTTGTACAGTACAAAGGATGTCGAGAGGTGTATCTAAAGCAGGTAATTTTTCCGCGTCATCTCCTTTCTTCATCGTGGTGGTCGGTTGAACTTGTCGACAAGACAACGACTCCGAACTCAGCGTGCTGGGGGGTGCCAATTTGAACCTCCCAATATACCCGGGCCCCTTAGTGTACTTATCAAGTGCATCTATGCATAATATTATTAAAGGATCAACCGTTGCAGTATGAGATACAGGATATTGCTATACTGTCGGTAGAAGCGATATCCAACAGTACCACGAAGGCGAAATAAATAAGTTGGGAGCCATGAATCACAGGTCTGAAATATCCCCTTGTCTGCGATGCGGCCACGGTCAACTTCTCAGGGTTCAGGTCCTGAACAAATCAACGGGTGTCTTGAAGAAGTGAGATTGAATTGCATACAACCGTATACATTGTCAAAGCAGAAATTGCTGAAAGGAGATAATAATGAAGGATAACGATGAATAGGCAAGAAAGCGTGAAGGTGATTGGTAGCATAGAAAGTACAGAAAAATACACCGGATGAAGCCAACAGATGATGATGATGGTGATAGTACAACGATGAATCTTGGATGATGGCGAGATGGGTATCATGTCCTGCCCTTCAAAGTCTGAACTAAAGACCTCAAGGCACCGAATCGTTTGGTGTTGGTGGGTGGTGTGCGAGTCTGTTCCAACGGTGGGAATCCCATCCGTGTAAGTTTGGTAGCCGTTTTTGCGCCGCGAACGGCGCCATTGGGCGCAGTCGACACGCGAAAGAGGGGAGAGCCGAGTTCTGTATCCGATGGACTGTTAAGACACCCATCGCTTGAATCAGGAACTGGTGTGCGGGAACGGATAGGTAGCGCCGGGCTTGGTACACGTCTCGACAGGTCGACAGAGAGATTGGTTGACTTCGAAGGAGCAAATTCCTGTTCCTGTTTATCGAAGATTGGACCAGGCTCAACGGGCAAAAAATGAGTAGATGGTGATAGCGACAATCCGGATGCGGATTGTGACGACTGGTGGAAGGATCCTGCCTGTTCGACAGATCTAGAAGCAACTGAAAAAACTTAAAACGTGAGATCGGGGCAGAAGTGAAAACTCTTGTCACTTACACCCTTCCGCAGTTGATGGCCGCTTTGGATCTTTTTCTCTAGACTTGGGTCTGCTTGGTCGATGTCCCAAGCTGCGCTGCCGCTCCACACCATCTGCTCTATTCCGACGGAGGCTAGAACGCTCAGGGGGTGTTGTAGCAGGGTGTAGAAATGGCTCGACGTCGGATGTTTGTCGTATCAACCGTTCGTCACTCTCCTGTTTGTGACAGAGCACCTCCTGCTCCATCTCCTCTCTCAACTTCCTCTCTAACGCAAGACTTTCTCCGTAAGCCGCCAGCTTAGCACTCAACGGAGACCTTCCTGTAACCACTGTGACAGATGTGAGTTCATTTGAATTTGCCAATTCGAGTATATCCTGTTGAGTCTTTTGTACCAATGCTTCTGCCTGTGCATGCGCTGAAATGGCGCTTATGTTGATATCGGATGGAATACGAGAACGTCGTTCACTGAAGCTAGTCGCGACCACAGATCGGGAAGCGTTTTCAACCTTGATTTCCGGGAATCTCATATGCACCACCTCATTGTGGTCCATATCATGCTCGTCCTTGTCAGGACTCGTATAGACAACATCAAGGAACTCGTCCCGCCCAGGAGAGACGAGCCAAGGCGTGATGACAGTTTCGCTCCCGCTGCCACTCGTGGTGCCGCTGGCACTCAATTGCAGGTTGTTACTGTCTGCGGTGCTCGTACTGCTAACAGAGTTGCCTCGACCACGATTGTCACCCACTGAAGGTACATGAAGTAGATCTTGAGCTGGATCTATATATTCAACTTCAGGCTCCATCACTGGAGGTTTGTTGATACTGAAGGGGAACTCAGCATTGATTGTCGAGCTAGGCCCACCGTTGGGTATGATTGGGGAAAGTGACGACTGTGACGATGACGCGAAAGATGCCCCTCGCTGTCGCAACAGAAGTCCTGGCTTGACTTCGCCGGGATCGATTATAGGGCTGTCGTCGTCATGCAAGGGCTGACCGTATTCTTCCTCGTCTTCATCGTCGACAATTTCATTTTTATGAGTATTTCCAGGACGATCAAAATCAGTTATGATGGGAGAGGCGGAGTCCAGGGACAAATTCTCTTCGTTGACCCGCATTTCTGGTGTGGCACCCCTTCCTAAGATGTCCATACGCCTCCTACCAAGGGACCCAGTGCTACTGCTCCCTCTGAGTACGTGAGTGGTCCGAAGACCTTCGGCATCACCTTCCCGCCTTATACCAACACTTGATGACGAGTCAAATCTGAGAGCCCTAAACCCTTGCGGAGTACCAGGTACAAGTCCACTGGATGATGTCCGAGTATGGGCCTTCAGAATGCTGGGTCGAGGACTAGTGCCATCTCCTGCGACAACCACGACGTCATCATCGGGAAGAGCCCCTCCTCGGTAGCCGGGTGTTGAACGTGTACCTAGGCTACTCCCAGACCCAGATCTGTCTCGCCTGTCTCTCTGCATATGAAAACCAAGTCTCTGCAGGGGATTCGAACAAGGACCGGGGCCGTGGTTGGCATTGTCTTCGGGACTGAACTGCGCGCCACTTCCTGTTGACCTAGAACGGTCTCTGGATTTTGTATGTCGATCGCGATCTTGTACAAGAGAATTATGCGGTTCAACGACCGTGGTGCGAGGAGATTGAGTCAATGTCCCGGATATCTTTCGATGAAGAGATTGCGGAGTGTTGGGCCGTTGGGAAACTGAGCGTAAAGAGGCGGCATCACTTCCGCGATGAATACGAAAGCCAGACCGCGTGGGAATTGCTTCAGAAGTGACCAATGTTTGTGAAAGAGGGCTAGGCTGGCCGGGAGACGAAGACAGGGGCAAAGCACTGCTAGAACTTGTTGTAAGAGGAAACGTGGTAGAAAGGGACTGGGTACTATCCATTGAAGGTACGGAGTCTCCCGCCGCTTGGGCTTTCTTGAATAGGTTCAGCAGCGAGTACTTGCTTCCTAATTTCCTGACTACAGTCTTGCCTTGAGTAGAGTTTGTCGTCTCCGGCTCTTGACCCTCCCCACTATTGCTTGCCGACGGTGGACGAGGACTGGAGCTGTTAGTAAAATTTGGAGTAGATGTCTTCCTACCCCGTAAGGATACGACAGACGAGGGTTGTAGGATCTGAGGAAGGGATGGACGGCGAGAACCTGGGTCAAAACTGCCATCGTCAGAAGGGGAGGTCGGCACAAATGTGTACTCTCCAAGAGGTTTTATTGGTGACGCAGGTGGCGTGGATGTCATTCCAGGTGTAGAAGATGGCGGATGCATCCAAATGTCTGTGGTAGACGACTTGAATTTGTTCAAAGCACTTTCAATCGACTGCTTGACTTGAAGTCGCCTTCGCATTGGTGGACTTTGAGATTCAGCATCGCTGAAAGAGCTAATCCGTTCACGGGATGGAACAACGCTTGGATCAGTCGGAGGCACACCACTGGGCCGCTCTCTAAGATCACGATCCTTGTTGACCAACCATCGCTTCAGTACCTCTGCACACTCCAGCCAGCCATGCTGTCGTGCGAGCATTTCGGGAGTGACACCATGCTTATCAGGGCGGTTGGCATGCGCGCCGTGAAGGAGAAGGAGGTTGACGACGTCGGTGTTTCCATTTGCAGCGGCAAAATGGAGCGGAGTAGACCCAGATGTTCCGACTATCGGCACGGACGAGTCCCTATTCCTGTCGTTGGAGTAGCGCCTTGGGAGCCTAGGGAAATGTATCTAAGCTTGAAGGAATAGACAGAACACATCGGCTAATATTACCTTGGGGCATTAACATCAGCTCCATGTTCAATCAATAACTTAACGACTTGGACATTCCCGCCTGCGCATGCCGCATGAAGAGGAAGAACACCGTCAAGTACCGAGTTGATAGGTTGCCCGTGAACCAACGCATATTCAACCAGGCCAACATTTCCTGTGGCGGCTGCGGAGTGCAGGCCGAGGCTAGGAACTAGAAATTCAAGATGCTCAGCAGCGTGTGCGGTGACAAGAGTCATTAAACGACATACATTCAGTCGTGACGTTGTACTTTGCTTCCGCCTTTTGATATGTTGTCCGGATAGCGACAGGCATGGTGGGGCAAACCAGCCGTCAAGACCACACGGCCTTATAGTTGGGAGGTTGAATGGTGGACAATCCGAAACTGATGTCTGAGTAGTTTGATTCACCGAGGCTATTGTATTGGATCCGGTCCCAATAAATCTCAGTGTCCTCAGATGCTATAAGCAGATCTTAGGGGAACGAGTTGAAGCCCAGACAACACGACGACAGGAGGAGATGGTGGAGGTATGCGGACAAGACCTCGTCGGCTTCACGACTGTGCGATCAGAATCCACGCTTGCCATTCTCGGAATGTGCAAATTAAAATTAGTTTTATTTATCACACTACACATATGTATCTCCGGCTCTTTCGCTTTACATATGTCAGTCACACATACAGGCATGTGGGCTCACAAATTGAAAGAAGTCCCCCACGAGTTCCCAATTGCTTTGGACGGCTCCCTGACCTGACTAGTCCTCGGTACCCCGATCCAACTCCTCTGTTGTTCCAATCTCATGCCAAACCAGGTGACGCCAACTGTCTTTGCTCCGGAATTTTGTTATTAATGACCCGTTATATTTAACCATGTTTGAGGGTATTTCACTGAGCACTTGCGATCTCGTTTGTGACATGCTTTCGGGAAACACGTCCATAAGTGTATACTGCATTCTCATACAAGACTTGTCGTGTTTGGGCATGTGCAAGACATAGCCATGATTCCGCAACGTGAGTATTGGAAGGTCTAGAAACGTCAAGATATCTTGTAAATCATGGTTGGAATCCTGAATCATGGGGTTTCGAAAGATTTCATTGTGCAGCAAGGGTCACGATATTGATCCGCATCCTTTCTACTGTCGCATTTGCTTGCGATGATCAGAGGAAAGTTTTCAAAAGTTGTGGCGTGACGGGCAGAGCCTAGTATTGCATTATCGATGGTTGCTAGTCAAAGAGCACAGAGATGGGATCGCAGCCCTGTCAAGCCCTGACGGCACACATGAAGTATCAGCGGCGTCTGGTCTTGCTGGATCCGGAGCCTGTCAACGGTTGATCGAAGAAATGATTAGACTCGACCTGGGTAAGTAGAGGATCATTTAATCAGGCGATGTTGCCGGAACCGGCAGATAAGAGTATTGGATCGATATCATCCCTTGACAAAGGGTAAATCATTTCTATGTACATAGTAGAGCAATGATATGGTTCTCCAAAGGTGTGTGAAAACTGTGCTCCTTCAAGAACAAAGGTTCGAGATCATAACACTTTGCCAGTTCTCCTGTCATGAATCATAAGTACATACCATACTATCAATAACGATTTTTATCGCGAAGATGCGGGCCGTTTAAATCCTGAGTCTCTCAAGAAGCGTATCTATTGGATACGAGGAATAAAGTTGAGGGAAATCACTCTCTAATAACCGGTAGTATGTATGTAGTGAAGGATTGTTCAATCTAATTGGAAATGTGTGATTGATTATATTCAAGTTAGTGGGAAGCTATTGATTTCGGACTAGGGTCTGTCTTGGTTTCGAGCCCTACTAGTAAAGCCTATTAATATCGGTGCAGTGTCTGCCAAAACGTCAGTCAACCGCTAAACCAAAAGGACATGCGGCGAAGTAACTATTTTCAAGAACTTCAGAAGTTCTGGGATCTTAAGACTGAGCATTGCGGATAATCTCAGGACGACCGCTAAAAGATGTTCGGCGCTCCGAGTCTACAATACTTACAAGAGGACACTTTGATTCTGAACGAGAAACTATAGACCAACTATAGACTGTGCATGTGAACATTGATAAAATCACAATATTTATTATTGTAGATAAGTGATAATTTTGAGCTTTGAAGCTTAAGATGAACAGGGTTGAGCCATGCGATTTGCTCGGATACTATCGACCTTATGCATTAGGCCTTAGGATTCATACTCCTGCCCTAAAGGGGAGGCCTAGGATCATGGGGCCCGCGATTGGCGAATAAGACTCGTGATATTTTACCAATAACAAATGACCCAGGGGTTCAGGATTCAGGATTCGATATTAAGAGTATGTATATGTACATACGAAAAAATCACGCCTGCCGCATTGTTAGAAATTTGCTTCACATATACCCGATGGTACCGTTGATCGGGATGCTTGATTGTTCATCCCTGGAAATCCAAAAAGGTTCGAGTAGGTCATACTAGCAAAACACTGGTATCCGATACTAGAGTGTATCGGCATGTTGTAAGTTGGTGCTAGTCCGGTGGGATATGAGGTAGCAGGAAAGTCATTCGACGCAGTGTAATTGTCAGATATCTGTGCTCTCCAACAACTTTCTTGCCTTAATGAGCCGAGGACTTCAGCTGCAATCAGGGCGATTTCCCTGTGCCTGCCCTTGTCAAGCGCAGCAACTTGTGTAAGAACTCTCATAGCTCGGTCAACCAACTGCTCGGCCTCTGGCATTTTATCTGTCCACGGATAACGTGTCAACGTCGTGATCAGAGCGACGGTGGCCTCAAAAAGCGAGAAACAGCCTTCAAAGAACCAGATGCTGCCTGGGAACGGTGGATCGGAGTTTTTGGCCTCGTAGCGAGGTGTGGAATCATAAGTATCACATTGAAGTTTGATCAACCGCATTGACATGAGAATAGTCACCTTTCCGCTCTCCAGGACGTCTGTTCGAAGTGCCCAAAATCGGCGTCCGCAAGTGAGAGCGGCGAGGTGCAGCTTCATTCGACAAAGCAAATACCAGGTATGGAGGTTGTATCGTTGACGATCAATAGTCACCAACTCTGCTGGAGTTAAGTCATTGACGGCGCCGTCATGGCGGGATAGTTGATACTCTGGTGGAAGATTTTTCTCCCAGTGTTCAAAGCGATTATCCATATCAAAAAATGCTGCAAAGTCTGGAAACGCCACACTAAAGCACTGCCGAATTCTCTCAATACGCGAAAGAGACTATGGGTGGTTTGACGAACGTTTTCCATAGCTTCTCCAGCAATAGCACACAGTTGTATGAAGGTCGACTGACCGAGGCAGAAAATGTTTCGCGTCCCACATAATTCTGTTGGAGGAGCGGCGACGTCGAAGGTTTCCTTTCGGAGCATTTGAGGCCGCCCAAGTACGTAGGAATACATTCTGTAAACGCAGGGAATTAACAAACGAGCTATCCGCCGCCACTTAAAACCCTTACTTGTCCCAAGTATAGAGCCCCCACCAAGCCTGTCGCCGGAGAAGCACTTCATCTTTTGACATGACCTGCCATTGCTGCCACTGCGGATCTCGATGCATGCCTACTGCCTCAGCGTGTCGGATACCGTTGCCAACGAGTTTCCAAGCCTCGCTTACACGCCCATGCTCGGAAAGGTAGCTACAAAGAATGGGTACTGCCAAGCATGAGAGCACAGTCCCATCTGCAGCTGAAACCATCAACGAAATATTGGCCTTGTTCATGTAGTCATCTTCCGCGACACGTCGAGCACTCGTGGCGCAAGAAAAGTAATGATCACAGTCATTGGTTTGTGTGGTAGGGTCTTCTCCGCCGTCAGCTGATTTCGGAGCATACGCGAGCACAGCAAAGAAGAGGGAGAGCCAATTGGCGTTGATGTTGAGACCGTGCGGACCAGGATACTCCATAACACTCCACATCTGCGAACAGGCAGTCCTGAACCATTCTTCGGGAATACCAAACCGCCAATTGCACTTAGAAAAGAAAGAATCTAGACGGGCTGTCGCAGCAGCGCTTGATGGAATACTGCGGATCAGGTTTTCAACCTTTGAAATCAACGAATTGGATATCCCAGGATTAGCGTCACGATAGGCCGACGTTGAGTCGGTAGACTTTGCATAAAGGAACCGGGGCGTTTCCCCCGTGCTTATCTGTGATTATAGAATGGCATTCAGACATTATCAGTGCATATTGCGAAATACACGAACGAACTCACCGCGTACAGGGCACAGATAAAGCTACCTCTCCCAATATACTCACCGTGATGACCAACTGATAGACCTGCCAACGTCGATGTTGTGTTATACACCACTGGCTGGAGATAACTTAGAGGTTTGGGTGGCGATTCTAATCCGTCCTCTCCGCGTAGTTTAGTAAAGGGCGATGAATGCACACTGGCAGGTAGAATGTCAGGAGCCGGGGAGACATACGGAGATATGTTTTCAGTGGACGCGCCCAGTGTACTTGAACCTGAGGGAGAGGTAGGCAAGACGGGATCCGCAATTGGCTCAATCTTAGCTCGTAGCATGAGAGTCTCATCATTGGTTTTCTTGGCGAGGGCTTTCTCTAGACTTGCAATTCGAGCGCGGAGAATCTGAATTGTCTGCTCTGAGCTGGGATGTATAGAACTGATTGGTGGACGTGCTGGTGTTGGGCGTGCAACCGGTACAGTTTCCCACCGACATAGATGAGTTACCCCTCGCTGCGTACACAACGAACATGGATATTTGCGATCACATTTCTGTTCGGTGAGCAGTCAACACCATTCGTTCCATGGCAACTTGAGTACAAAGGTCCACTTACTTGACGGCGTTTTGTACACTCTACGCAACTTAGCCTCAAGCGCCGGCGTGTTTTCTTTTCCTTTACAGGCTCTGGCACCGTCTGATTTGACTGCATCGTTGATGGCCCAGCCACAGGATTGAGGGATAGGTACGATGAGTTGCGATGTCCTTTAGATGAGACAGGAACCCGAAAGGTGGATACCTAAATATAAAGGAATATCAGTTCATGTTGTTCAGGAACAACACAACAAGAATTTTGTTGCTATTGGTGTGCACTTAGGATTCGCTTCGAGTGGATCAAAGAAGAGTTATCAACATTAGCTCCGTTAGTGCCGGTGAAAGCTGAGCGCTGAGCGCGCTGATCGATGATCATCAATGTACGTATTAACTCCATTAAACATCCAGAAGGCGCTTGCCTCCTTGCCAGACTGCAAAACTAACAGCCGTCATAGGGACAACCTTCAAATACCCAATCGAGAGTCCAACATAGAATCCTTTCCGACCTCTGGAAGTCCAGATAGCGGTAACGGTTTCGCCTAAGCGGAGCCAACGATCAGGGCGAGTAATTCCACCGACTTGCATGTGGCGACGAACGATTTCGAAAGGATACGATGCAGTCTGTGCGATCAGGCCTGAAACAGCGCCAATGGCTAGATCGGCGACTGGAGTTGGCGGCTTGTGGCCTGTCTTATCTGGGGGAAGAAAGTGGGATCTCAGGAAGCCCCAGCATAGGAAAGAAACTCCTGCGTATGGAATCATTCCTGCAAGTGTTACAGAAAAGCCACGGTAAAATTTGAGTATAGGAAACATTTCGAGGTATGGTTCTGTGTTCACATTAGGCGATGATCTAGAAAGCGTTGAATGTTCGCTGTAGATTCGCTTGTATGCTTGTGTGAATGTAGGATGTGTAGAATGCCCTTGAGTGTTGGGGGGGTTCGTGTGGAAGGCCATTCGGACACGGATAACGTCCAAAGGATACGTCACTAAGACAGACATCGTTCCTAGTGCGGTGGTCAATGCTCAGGTCACGCGCGTTGATATACCAAAAAAAGACCTGAAATGGCTCCTGCGAAAAAACGTCGGGCATTGGTCTCCTGCTCTCGCGTAGGCATCAATATCTAGAAGATACCAAGGCAATCAGAGATAGACGCCCAAGTTTTCTTAATCATGCGGCTCACATAGTGGACCTGGTCGTAGGCCATAAACTTTATACCAGCATACGGAAATATACGGAGTAGGGTTGCAGAATGTCCTTGGAATAGACCGCGGACCCCTGCATTGCAATATATTTCGCGAACAGCACGAAAAGCTCCACTCCAGGATCCTTTGAAGAATGATAACCGACATTGACATAACTGAGAAAGGAATAAGCCTCACCTGCATATTGACGAAAATCGGGATTGGAAGCTTGAAAGAGAATCTTGACACGATCGAGAGGAGCGACGACAGTCTTGGCCTGTGTGTCTGTAGGTATCTGTACCATCAGGAAAAGATTCTCACATACCACACAACCAGCTATTCCTCCCGCAAGTCCTGAACGGATGATGTAGTTCAAGTTCTGTTTGTCTCGAGGCGAAATCGAGACATTGGGACTCATTCGCAAAGCGTTATGCAGGACAGTTCATGCAAGAAAAGTGAATTTACAGGAGATCGTGTGGGGGAAAGAAGAGTTATGCGGGCCAAGGTCTAGGTCCGAATTCGCGACTATCACGTGACTGAATCAGTAAATACGCAACGCGTTCTGAAAGCGCGTCGTACTCACTTTCGCATCCCTATGTCATCAAAATCCAAACCTGACCCCAAACCTCCCGTATTGAAAGGGAAAGAAGGTAAATCCTCATGACTTTAATTTAAAAGTCATAAGCTTACTGCAAGTCAAGCTGAAGACAAGGTTCTTGAATATATGAAAAACGTATGTTCTCTCCTGGCCTTTTTTCTGGTTTTGACCTGCGACATTTCAGATGAACCGCCCATATGGAGCCGTTGATGTTGCAGCGAATCTGAAAGGCGCCGTTCCTAAAGCTACCGTTCAGAAAATTTTGGTCGCACTTACTGAGAAGAATCTGTTGGCTCAGAAAACTTACGGCATGTAATAAACCTAGTATATGCGCTTATTTACTCATCGCTTTGATAGGAAAGACAACTTTCTTCGTTTTCAACCAGTCAAATATCGAGTCAGTACCTGCCAACGAGATCGCTGCGATAGAAGCACAACAGAAGGTCATTGACGAGGAGAATAAGACAATCGCGTCTGCACTCAAAACAGCGCAATCAGGCATTTTCCCAGGTATCCACGCATATATCAACCATCATTTACTCCTCCTTCAGAACTCCTGAAATTGAAATCAACTCCTAGCGATCAGGAGTTGGAAGCTCAAATTTGCGAAGCTGACAAAACGGTGAGCTACTCGGCGAGCTCCCAGCAGTCACCACTATAGCTCTAACAGGTGTCGTCTCTATCTGTTCGACTCCAACCCCTGAGATCTGGAGCTCCTTTGATATCGGAAGCCGACATGGCACTGATTGATGCCGAGTGGATGAAGTGGCGATCAGAATGGGTCAGAAGAAGGAAGGTCTTCATGACGTACGTTTTATCAGGACCAATTGACTCGATAAATAACACACTTTGACACGATTCGGAAGGCTGACATTTTCCCTGTATAGATTCTGGCAATTGGCGACAGATGCTTTACCTCCTCAAGAAGCGGCAAGTCTTGCAGAAGATCTTGGTGTAGAATTGGATGCACCCGAACATACCGCTCTTGAACGCAGTCAACTTTGTACTTGCGTTACGACAAACGCGTTAAAACGAAAGCGCTAGTTTTCGCCCCGCTCTTGAGTTGTATGTTGCTCTTCATCATGTTCAATGTGTTGTTCGCAAGTTCAATGTTCACTTTGTGCTGTAATTATTTGTGTCTATGAAGTCTGTATTAAGAGTCTGCCCACCAGCTACAAAAAATGGGAGTCATTACCGATTTATTACATCTGAGTTCTTTGGATCCTTGACACGAGAATTTGATCTGACCTATTCTCACGGGAAGGAGGCCGCTGCACGCACCACAATTGTGACCACACTTTCTCAAGGGTTGTTTGGTACAAATGAACTTTTTCTGTCACCGTCGTGATGCTGATCATTGATCAATCGATCACCTTCAGCCTCATCTTAATTTTGAATGTGGACGTTAGGTAGTCTCACGACCTGGCCCATTTACTTTGCAAATTGTTGAGGCCAAGCTAACGTCCTGGACAGCATTGAGCCCGACAGGGTATTACTGGACATTCAGACCCAAGTTTGGTGGATGTCCCTGTGCTGCGATACCGTAGGGGATACATTCAACATCTTCAACGGAATGTATAGGGGAAAACAATGCGTACACCGTGACAAAACTTGTGAACTACCCCTCGTGGTCAGGTCTTCCACGAAGCAGGCAGTTTGCCACAACAAATACTCGCTTGTCTGACAAAACGGAACATCGCTGGTTCAAAAACAATCTCGCAAATTGAGGCATCATTACGCGCGCCAGGGTGTTTTTGCATCCAGAGTCAACAGTATTGGCACGTTAAGTACAGTGTTTAAGTACCAACGACCAGATATCGCTTGCGGGAGCAGACGAAGTGGATGGGTCGTTCCAACAATCTCAAGTGCGCAGATTGCCGCCCACGGTGGATGGCGAATGAAGAATGCGAATAAAGATACCTGTTGAACCTCATGATCCATAAAATCATCTCAAATGAAGTAAGCGCCTACGACTGCCAAGTCTAGATTTTCTGCACACAAGCGCGAAACCTGGTCCGATATAGTCAATAATAGAAATCGGAGATACAAGTTTAGAGATGTCAACAAGTTAAATCGAATATGCTCATCCAGAGAGACACCAATATTTGAAGTCGGGGGGCCAGACCTTCTGCCCGGATCCAATAACATTTTGAGCTTGCATGGGGGTAATTACTGGCAATGGCATCCTTAGACTGCCGAGGACATCAACGGGCAAGGTATGCGATCCGTTGGACCGAGAAGTCATCCCCCACATATGCAGAAAAGAAAGATGATTGATTCAGAGTTTTTTCACAAATAGTCTAGGCATCAGTGTGGGGGGTGGGGACGAGGTGAACAAAGTCGTTTCGGAGGTTCCGAGGCCCGGGACTGGCGCTGAGTGCAAATAGGCACAAATAAGCTCCTCGTCATTCCACACGACCCGAGCCTCGTTCATTGGTCGCGTTACTGCTCGTTCGAGTCTGCGCGACCCCTTTCGACACTGTATACTTGTTCTCAGTGACTATCTGGCACCATATACTTGTCTGTACGCGTTAGGAAAGTGACGGGCGCTTTTTTTTTGACCTCCGGATTCGTCTGCCATCTCCGCCCCTATCCATCTGACGGCAGGACGTGGTTTTGCTCTCTACGCTCTCGGAATAGATTAATTCTGTACCAGCTTGGCTGTGATGACCGTCACTCAACGGAAACCACAACATTTGCCTGATGAGATTCAAAGTACGCCTACTTATTATACATTAGTTGCGTGGAGTATCGACATCATCTTCACAGCTGTCAATGAACCAGGCGTTCAATATCAATGTGACTCGTGCGCCTGTGACTTGACGCATACCATCCGTATCAAGTGTGCCGATCCGGTATGCCAACCAGAGGACGGAGTAGATATATGCCCTCCTTGTTTCTGTGCGGGAAAGGAGTTCGGTAGGCACAAAAGAGGACATGCATATCGCGTCATTGTAAGCTCATTTCGTGTCTTTTCTAAGCCTATGAGAGAGCAGCTTGAGCGTAGGAGATCAATTCATATCCCATCTTCACTGGAGATTGGGGAGCTGATGAGTAAGTTCCATATTAATGATAGACACGCTTTATTTTAACGTAATTGTACAGGGAACTTCTCTTGATTACGGGACTCTCGAGTCATGGTATTGGCAATTGGAAGAAGATAGCTGAACACGTCGGTACTCGGACGAAGGAGGAGGTTGAGAAACATTATAATGAAGTTTACACAGAATCTCCAGACTGGCCACTACCAGTGAGTACTCTTTCTTTCCATAGGTTTTGACTGTTGACGCTCTATATATAGCCTATGGATCGCGAATTCGATATTGACCCAGAAGAATTTCACGAGCGAAAACGAAGACGGATATCTGCGATGAATGCAATGGCACCACCCCCTCCCAAAGTCGCTCCTACGTCCGCGCCAGGTATTCATGAGATTGCCACGTTTCTTCCTGGCAGATTAGAGTTTGAGCATGAATTAGACAACGATGCGGAAGATCTTGTGAAGGACTTGGAGTTTGGGGTTTGTCTCGCCTATGGTGGAGACCAGATACCAGAGGATGAGGAAGATGCAGATGTAAAGGCACGGATTAAGTGGAAGGAAGAGCACAAATTGGCCGCTGGGAATGGCGTCTCTGGGAGGGGCAAAAAATTGCCAGGGAAAGGTCTTTTCAAAGGACCCAAATCTATCAACGGCAAGACAAACGGATATCACGGGAACGCAAACAAAGATATCGTCAAGCAAGAGCCCAAGACGAGCGATGTCGCTAATGGAACGAATTCTCAGGACGAAGAAACCGAAGAACCAACGCAGCCACCTCCATATGAAACTGAAGAGTCGCTGAGGTTCAAGCTCACGTTGATGGAGACGTACATGCAGAGGATTGAGAAACGCTTAGAGGGCAAGGCATTGATCTTCAACCGGGGACTTTTAGAGTACAAAAAGGTCTCATTATGTTTCTCTTTTGCCTCTTGCCCTAACTCATTTCTTGCCAGATGCAAGCTGCGGAGAAAAAACGTCCTCGTGAAGAGCGAGATATTATTCATAGACTTCGACCTTTTGCCAAACTCCAGACAGCAGAAGATTACGAAGTTTTCGCTTCAGATATACTCTGTACGAGGTGGTTTTTTGTTGATCGAAAATTTTACAACTTTTCCCAGATGAAGCTATCCTTCGAAAGAGGATTTTGGAGCTTCAAAGTTATCGGCGCCTTGGGTTGATGACCTCTGCTGACATTGAGAAATATGAAGCAGATTTGTCCAAACGCGTACGTCAATATCCCATATTACATTATCATCACTCAAGGTTTCATACCTTGTGACAGACACAAGCCAAAGCGAATTCTCGTGATTATCATAATTATGACCGGTCGCATGTACGATCGGCTTCACGACATTCCACTGGCCCTGATCCTCGTCGTGTGGGTGAACATGACTCCCTGGAGCGCGAAGGGACTCCCAAACTGCCAGTTTCTGCACCATCTGTTCGTCGTCCACGTAAGTGATAATAATCATTTTGTGTTACTGCCACGAATTTCTCACATTGTCTTTCCACAGCCGCCCCACTCAATCTTGCTAATAGTCCTTCATTGCACCTTTTAACTCCTGGAGAACAAACATTGTGCGCAACGTTACGTATCCTTCCCAAACCCTACCTCGTCATCAAAGAAACCCTGGTTCGAGAGTATGCCAGGAGAGGGGGAAAACTCCGTCGCCGAGAAGCGCGAGACTTGGTGAAGATTGATGTCAATAAAACTAGTCGTATCTGGGATTTTCTTGTCCAGGCTGGGTTCCTCAAGATCAACAACGACCCAGTCACTGCTTCTGCTTCTGCTCCCGACGTTAAGTGAGTGACAATCAACATAACATCCTAGGGTGATCAATCTGCTGAAATACCTCAGGGCATCTGCTGGACCATCTGTCACCCCTTCAATCAATGGTTCCCCGGTAAAGGATCCACAGTCTCGCGTCATGTCATCACCTCTTCCACCTCCACCCCCAATGGCGTCCACGTCTTCGTCAGGCAGCCATAATGGCTCCCTTCACAATGTGTCTTTCGCCTCAACGCCAAGTATCACAGTTCCTTGGCCTCCGCCTACACAGTGAGCTTTTGTTGTGGCGCTCTTCATCTCAATCTTTATCATCATACCTACTGCATTTGTACCACCAGTCAACCATCATATATATATCATCATCACTCAAATAATACCAGCCGTCCGGACGGTTGGCCCCTCTTCGTGTTTGGTTTTTGCGTTGAAAGGAAACAATAGGAAATCACATGATCCAAAAATTTCTCTGTAATTGCAACGAGCACCGCGTCGTGGGTTATCGATATCTGCGCTCAATCTTGTCGGGGTCTGGGACTTAGAGAGGGCTCGACGTGTATTTCGACCAGATCTTGAGTACTTTCCGATTTTTTTATCTTGAACAAAACGGCCGATCATGGTCGAAGCGCATCATCATAGACCGACGCTTAAGCAGGTGCGTTTACCTTGATCTTCAGGTTGCTTGAGCGTACTAAAGAGCCATTACAGTCTAATAAACGTTTCAAATCTAAACACGCAACTAAATCAGCCTTGAAAGACGCTGCAAAAGGTGAGATACATCTGCGCATCATCCGATCATCTTGAAACTTAGCATAATTTAGGTCGCATTGCTCGCTCATCTCCAAAAGCATCTGCGACTACGAACGTTTCCGCACAAACGAGACTCAACCGACGTAATAATGCAAAACAGGCGCAAGCAAAGAAGCGAAACGCGCTAATCTCAGCAACCCGTGTTTTCAGTGGCGTAGATGGAGCACCCAGAATCGTCGCCATAATTCCCCTCTGTCCTGACGTGAACCCGAAAGCAGTTATCACATCTCTTGCCGGATCTTTGGATGTTTCTGCGGACGATTTCCCACAATCAGGTCTATGGAAGATGAAGTACGTGGGACATGACCTCCGTTCAACTCATCCTTATATCGGATTTGAAGGGCAGAAAGATTCAGGACATCCCTCCAATTCATCAATGTACCATACAGGAACTTCTATGCTGCTCTTGACGCCTGCAAAGTTGCTGATTATGTAGTCTTTGCACTCTCGGTCTCCGTTGAAGTCGATACCTGGGGAGACACACTCCTCCGCACACTCCAGGCACAGGGTCTTCCAGATGTCGTTACTTTGGCCGCTTCTGATCCATTAATCGACCCTAAGTCACGACTGGGGATACTCAAATCCCTTCTTTCCTTCATCCAATACTTTGTTCCAAGCCAGACTCGGGTTTTCGATATGCACGCCAGCTCTGATAGACTCAATGCTCTTCGAGCGTTGTCTGAGGGAAAACCAGCCGAGGTTCGGTGGCGCGAGGGTCGGTCATGGATTTTGGGCGAGACGGCAGAGTGGGAAGATGGACAACTGAAAGTGACTGGTGTTGTGAGAGGTTGCTCTCTTTCCGCGAACAGACTAGTCCACATTCCCAACTTCGGGGATTTCCAGATAGCCAAGGTACGCTTTTATTGCTCATTTCCAACAAGCTTGAGGATCTTTAGCTTTTGCGCAGATCCTATCTGCAGCCTTACCTCGACACTCCAAATCTGGTCAAACAGTACCGATGGATATGGAACCTATGGTCCTCGCAGAGCCTGAAGCGGAGGAGGCAGATTCACTGGTATCAAGTAATGACCCTGATGACCTTGCTAACGAGCAAACGTGGCCTACAGAGGAAGAGATGAATGGAGGTCGGGGATTAGAGCAACCGTTGTGGCCTGATGCGGACGATGGAACCACTCCCAAACGTGTGAAACGGATCCCAAAAGGGATGAGTGCATATCAGGCGTCGTGGATCGTTGACGAAAGTGATGACGAAGATGATGACGATCCTGAATCCAAGGGTGAGGGTGAAGAAGTGGAAATGCAGGAGATTGCGGAAGAAGTGGAAGAGATGCGGGACATACCTATGGAAGAGGACATGGAATCGGAACGGCGGGTTGTCTTCGAGGATTTGGACAACGAAGAGGAGGAAAGACAGTAAGTTACCCATTCTCACAAGGATTAATTCGTCTTTCCAACGTGCTTTCCAGGTTGAACTCTTGGAGGAATCGGCAACGCGAGGAAGAAGACGATCTTCAATTTCCAGATGAGATCGACACTCCCAAAGATATCCCAGCTCGGGTCAGGTTCCAGCGTTTTAGAGGAATGCGGTCGTTCAGGACGAGTCCTTGGGATCCCTTTGAGAATCTTCCACGAGATTACGCGCGTATATTCCAATTCGAAGATTTCAAGCGAACAGAACGCAATGTACGTAGGCGAGCAGAACAAGAAGTCGCTGTGGTGGAGGTAAGTCACAGATATCGCATTGAACATGACTCCTCGGAATCTGATATATTCACTTAGCCTGGCATCCGGGCCACTGTAATCTTGAAGGATGTTCCTCAAGAGGCGGCGACTACGGGACCAGTCACGATATTTGCCCTCCTAGAACATGAACACAAAATATCCGTGCTGAACTTCACCGTCCAGAGGAATACTGAATACGACGGATCCGTAAGGTCCAAGGTAAGATTCGTCGTTGTGGCCAATGTCTCCTCAAAACCCATATATTCTTCAGGATCCCCTACTCCTATGTGTTGGACCTCGTCGTCTTCATGTTAACCCTACCTACAGTCAACACACGAGGGGTGGAGGCAAAGGCGCAAATAATGTCCATAAGTTCGAGCGATTCCTTCGACATGGACTGACGAGTGTCGCAACAACCTATGGCCCCGTCATCTTCGGAACTCAACCTTGTATCTTTTTAAAGGAAACCTCAGATATTCAAGGTCATTTTTTTTATCCTTGGTATTGAACTACCATGTTGACTTACGATTACTTAGCGCCGCATCTTGTTGCGATGGGCACTTTCTTGAACCCTGACACAACACGCATCATAGCAAAACGTATCGTCCTCACTGGACACCCATTCAAGGTCCACAAGAAGACAGCGACGATTCGCTACCTGTTTTTCAATCCTGGTAAGCCTCATCTTTTCTCCTCGCCTCATCGCTATTTATTCTCCTTTTAGATGACATCGACTATTTCAAGCCCATCCAGCTCCATACTAAGCACGGACGTACAGGCCACATCCGCGAGTCCCTCGGGACACACGGGTACTTCAAGGCTCATTTCGACGGACCAATTAACCAGATGGATACAGTTTGTATGTCGCTGTATAAACGCGTTTTTCCGAAGTTTCCAAAACTATTCATCATTGGCGGCGGACGAGAGAAGACCACTTCGGACGATGATGCTATGCAGGAGTGAGCTCCTTTTCGGAAGCCATGTTCTTGTATACCGTTATTCTAGATTATGGTTGTCAAAGCATTCTTGTTTGTATGTCTGTCTCCCTGGGTTTATCTGGTTGTCATGATTTTGCAATAAGTACATCGCCAACATGCGGTGCATTGTAGCAAGGTAATTCTTAACCGATTGTGAGTGACCCTGACTACTGAGGGGCGTTGGCTTCGTTGTATCCCACAATAGCCGGAATAAAGATCTATCAGTCTTCCTTCATCGGCACGACGATCACATTCTTTTGGTGTTCCACCACGCTCCACACGTAGGCTAACACATGGCATCAATGGGGTACGTTTGACGTGCACACAAGTGGGATAAATGAGATTTGGGGTACAACCTTGGCATACCTGGTGACTTTTCTGAAAGCGAAAATAACCTATCCTTTCGTCTTCTCTTACCAAAACTGACTCTTGGCATATGTCGGCTAAAGGCCGCAAAAACTTCTCAGTAAACGACAGAAAATCCACCATCGTATTCGCCTTGCACAAGTGCATATGGTATATCAATGACCTCTGTGATTGGCCGCAGCTACTTCACAATCCCACACACAGGCTTCGAACATTTTTCTAATCTGTCAAGAAAATTCAGAAGTCAACACAAAAGCTCACAGAACACAAAAGAAAGAACAAACGTGTTGTATCCATAGAAGTTGTTCAGACTATTAAGCTTTGGGTCCATCATCATGAGAGCTGTTGATACGAGGGGAGCCAGGACACTCCGATGAAGTGGATTGAGACGTTCCTGAGGCAATTTGGATTACTTTGTTGGTAAAGGTGGACCCAAGATGGTGCGCACCTGTCGATGGCTTGGTGACACGAGAGTCATACGTCTTGACACTAGCAGGAAGTTTTGCAGCGGCATCCTTATCGTCGTCGAGGGCAGCACAAGCAGCAGAAAATTGCTTGAGAGTGTAAGCGGCGAGAGAGGACGAGTAAAGCTGTTGTGAAGAACGAGCCATATTGCAGCTGAGAAAAAGAAGAGACCAGAAGACATCAGTTTATAAAAGATGCAACCGGTGGCGCGTACTTGATCAAGATCCTGTTTTAACTTTCATATGATGACGTCGTCTTCTTAACCGACGAGAAGATTGAGGGTCTGGTGCAAAATGATACACATTATCGTCTCCATATCCAGCTTACAGCTCTATGGATATTGTCTGTTGTCCATGTCCATACTTCCTCTAGAAGCCCATCCAGGCCACCACGATCATCCCACGAGGGCTCGTGGGCTGGTTTCGTGGCTATGAACTTGAGGACATCTTTGACGGTAACCAAACCCGTCAACACGCCATGATTTTCAACCAATATTACCCGTGGTCTAGAACACTATCAGTAAAATGACTGTGGAGAGGACGTCAAAGACTCACCCCATACGCTTGAATAATTGCATGACAATCTCTAACGGTAGCTCTGGAGATACCGTTATAGGCGTCTTGAATAAGGCTTGAGCATCAAGAAAAACGACAAACGGTAGTAACAAACCAGGTTTACCCAGGGCCAGAACCTGAGACTGCCTTCCGACAATGCCGACTCGAAAAAGCTGGTGCCAGCCGCTTCCTCTTCGATGCCAAAAGATACACCGTGCCTCGAGTGTTCTGAATCACGGGGAGCAAATTGACAACGCGTGTCGTCATCAATGCGAGGCATTCTCTTGGCTCGGTCTACAGATCAGGTATCAATATGGGAGCGTGGTGACATTTGTAACTAGATGAGTACCAAGAACATAGCAGAGTTCTGTGCGTCCTATGTATCCAATAATATGTCGTAGACCATCGGCGGATTCAATCGGGAATCCTTTGACGTTGGTCGCATCCAGTAGATCCTCTGATCATGAAACATAGTCAAGAAAGTGCACAATTTACCCACGTGGAGTAAGCTCACCAATCTGTTTAAGTTTCATGCCTGATTCTACCAATGTATAAATTTCTGTGCGCATGACGGCCGACACTAGCAATATACTGTCAGCATGGCTCAAGATTCTGATGAGAAGATTACTTACCTGAAACGTTATATGCGTGATCTTCCTTTTCTAAGAAAGGGAATCCGTTGAAACGTATCATTTCGTCCGCAATCCCATTAGTTCCAAGAAAATCACCAACTGCTTTTGTGACCAACAACACAATCTGCAAAAGGAGTTTTGAGACGGTCGTAAGTAACGTGATCCTTTACTCACCATAGTAGGTAGAATGTAATTGAGTGCTCCAGTCAATTCGAACATGATGACTACTACCGTCACGGTAATTCTCATGACCCCACTAGTAGTATTTTTAAAATTCAATGGCTCATCAATGGACAGATTAACGGTTACCTTAGCGCTGCAGCTGCGCCCAAGAATGCATACGTTCCAGGTGTGATACATGGGACGTCGGGAGCACATACTGCAAAGATACCATGGCCAGTATACGCTCTTTCTATGAATCAGTTCCTGGATCTCGATCATGGGACGTAGAGTCTAACCTTTCCATAGCCTTGACCAAGATGCCTATCATACGACCGAACGTTGCTCCGATAGCCATAGAAGGAACGAAGATACCAGCTGGGACTTTACAACCATAAGATATCACAACAAGCCCTATACGAATTATCGTCGCAAGAAGTAAAGAGTTTGATATTCTCCATTGGGCAGGTGTTCTGTGGAAAGCATAAATTGACGAGAGATAGAAAGGACAAATTGTGCTTACTGGCAAAGGTTTCCAATGTTTCCACCACCTTCACACTCTCGAAAGAGTATAGCCATACTGGACGTCATGTCCATGCGAAGGAACTGATTAAAGTACCCAATCATTGCAGTCAATGTGGCTAAAGTGACAGCTTCTGCTACACCATGGTTTGCAAGGTGCTTCCGGCGAAATGCCGCTACTTGGAGATTGAATTTGACCATGAAAGCACCATATAAACCCTATTTTGGCATGTTAAGCTATTGAAACAACAAAGACAAAGAGTAAGCACCCCAAATATTCCCAGGATAACATAGAACATGATCTCGAAGAAATGCCAATCTCGATCGTAGGTAACCTGGAACAACACAAGTTTTCCGGTACGGAAAGGATTCATTGCCTGGAAATTTAGGCGTTGAACATAGCGTGATGAGTCTTTGGGGTGTGTCTCCGTACAGATAGAGTGACTGTCGCGACAAGTGCACAAAGGAAGCTTCTCCACATTGTCTTGATACTGAACCCATGGCTCATTTCCTGGGAACGCTGTGAGAGAAAGGACAGGGAGTAGAAGTGGCAGAAGAACCTCTATCGAAAACAACACACCACCTATCGGAGAGCCGAAGGCGACTGCCACACCAGCTGCGCTAGCTGCTGTGACGATCTCCCGCATTTTTCCTATGCAAGGTCATTTTTCACGTTTGCTATGGTCGTGAGAACACATACCTTGGCTGCGCGAGAATTTTTTGAATAATCCAGCCACGAGGGAACCAATACAGCATGCTACATGCACCGAAGGCCCTTCCTTACCCACAGACAATCCTGACGCAATTACCAAGGGCTGCAATGATTAACGTCGACGTGGGTACAGGTGAACATGCTTGAGAAACGCACCAACGTAATACTTTTAATGACAACCGTAGCAAACCCAAGATAGCCTTGCATGACGAAACCAGCGAGAATGCATTTAATTTCAGAAATCCCTGAACCCGCCGCATACTTGGCCATAGATCTGACTAAGTGTGCCGCGATGAACGAAAATAACGTCTGGAGAACTCATCTGTAAGGTTCGTAGATATGACAACCGGTACTCACAGCGAAGAACACGAATACCACCCAACGACCCATCATAACGTTACTCCACGGATGCCATGAATCACATCCGTCCACATCCTCACCCTCAATCTCCCAGCAGCAGAACTGCTGATTTAACCACCACCCGTCTGAGCAGTACCCAAACTTGATATCCGAGAGCCATTGAGTTACTATAGAGATTATGGCCGCGTTCACGCCAATGACCACGCCTACATACAAATTCCGCGTGGGCATAAACAATGGATTGAGGTGTGGGGTACGTACCTGCCAGGCTAACAACGAACCAGCTCTGGCCCATGTCCATAGCTTGACACGCCTGAGACCAGAGCCAGAACCATGACGTGGGGCGTCGTACATGAGCAGGCGTAGAATAAGAGTTTGCAGTGCGGATGCGGCGGTTCCGCTCGAGAATTGAATCCTGAATCCAGTCTACGTGTTACATACTTTGGTGTGAGGGTTCCGCGACATGGGATGTTGACGGTACCTATAGTTGTAAAATCTTCATATCGGCTATGTGAAATAGATGTAAGTCTGGATGACGGCCTGGAAGTGAAGTTTGGTACCGAATCTGCTCAAGCTCGTCGTCGTCTAGGCCCTCAGCGGGATGCATATGCTCATAAGGACAGAAAGGACTTTATTATGTATATGGCATTTGCCGCAGGTCTGCTTGAAATCACCATGCCACGTGGAGGCACGCGTTTCCCGTAGGTCACTAAATTCGTATGTACCCGCTGAACAGATATGCATGACCAAAAGAAAAGAAGTGTACATCGTGAATATTGTAACAAATACGCATTTCATAGGGTATAATGGAGTACATCTATAGAAAGTTCCACATCCGTTACCCAAGTCCAAAATAGTGAGTGGGAATTTAGCCGTTCACGAAGGGTATCGTCGTTTTGAAAGGGAAGAAGCGTGTTAGTATGGCGAGTTAGAGGATGATTGAGCAGCTGCAATGCGGCTCTCGAGAGTGCTGAAAAGCAGATCAAGAGTAAGATGATTGCTACAACGGGGTGGGTGAGACCAACATACCGTAGAGTTTCCTCTTTAGCGAGGAGTTGCTGCCTCTTCTCATTGATTTCACGTTGAACTCTGAGCTCGACCTCGCGGAGCTGTGATCAGTTCAAGGTCAGGGGAGTGCGGTAGAGATACGATGTAAATGACCTTTTCTTCTTCGCGACGAAGTTGTTCTTCTTTTAGACGAACGCTCTGGTTGGCGAGGTCCTCAGGATATACTTGAGATTGACTAAGAGGGGGAAATACGTTCCATGGTCAGTTCAAAACTTCTATGATAGCAACCAACCAACCGAGTATCAATGACAGTCTTGGAGAGTTTCTCAGTACGATATGTCTCATAGAGAACGTCCTCAGTAATTGACTTGAGGTCGTTCAGGTGAGAGCTCATAAGATTTGTTTCAATACACGACCATAAGACCTTGAGACCAAGATACAACATACCCAAGGATCGCACTACGAAGACGAACAAAGTCGGAATGGTCTGGGTTGTCAATTTCCACGATACCCCATGGGTAGACTCTGGCGCGGATACTCTCCCCGTCGATTTCGATATCTTCTTCCGAACCGACGACTGCCAGAGGCAGAAGCGCCTATGATATAAGCAAAAAAATCCATCAGATTCACGGCACAAAAACGCATTGTGCCCCTATTCCACGCACACGAAGTTCCATATTTTCCTTGACAGTCTCTTCATCATCTTCCTCGTCATCGTACGGGAAGTTGTAGATGGGGATATTATAGTGTTCAATATCTTCCATTATCTACCGAGGTACCGCGGTCAGTAATGACGTGCCAAATCAGGACGTAAGAGAAGGTAGGCACGGAACGCACCCTCTTTTTGAACGCTTTGAGTTCCCTTGGCGTGAGGGAATCCGAGCGACCGATGACAGGGATAACGTTAGCGCGAGGGGAGAGGCGCCTCATCAGTTCGATATCCATTTCCTTTAGCCTGGAGAGGCATGAGGGTCAGGACGCGGCGGATGAAGGTCAAACTTAGGTACGCACGCGTGTCCTGTTGGAGGAATGAAGTATAGGACAGCGTGCACTCTGTTGTCCTTGAAACGCGGGTTGCGTTTGATCCGTGACTGCTCTGCGAGAATATCATCGTATTGGCGCTCGAGGTATTCAACAATTTCTTGGAATCTAGACACCGCGGAGGATGAATCAACGTCAGAGGGGTAATACGTAAATGAAAGTGCGAGGCGGAACGGAACGTACGTGTGCTCGTTGTCGATATTGTTCCCGAAACCTGGGGTGTCGACGACGGTGAGTGAAATACGGACCCCGTCCTCCTCCAGCTCTATAGATAAGATCAGAGTATGGGGAGCAATTCATTGCACGTCTTCGCAAAACGTACCGACGTGAACGGGCTTGATAGACACGGTTTCCTCCACATTTGCGAGCTCAGGACCACCGATAATCTTGTGGGGCAAGACCTCTTGTTCACAGAGAGTGTTAACAAACGTTGTGCGTCCAGTACCCGAGGTCCCTGCAACACAGGCACGTTATTTGTTAGTCCAATATCCCTCATCCGTTAGATAGATACATACCAACGACCATGAGGGTGAACTGGATACCTTTGATCTTGCTTCCGCGTCTGCGTTGTGCGATGGGCATCTGTGCACTGAGTGGAGGTGGTGGTATAGGAAGAAGAGGAGGAGAAAGAAAGTAGAGGCGAAGCTGAAAATTTAGCTTCACGAAGTCTGCCTTACACTTCCAAAGTGTATATACGCTTCTTATTTTTAGCAATCAGGGGGTCGTGATGGTAATCGGGAAGATTGATGGTGGTCTTAGATCCTAACATGATCAAATCAAAGTGATAAGACAAATTACTATCAGAAACACCAAAAAATGGGTTAACAAGAGCTCCAGATCTTTGGAAAAAGAGTCAAGGTCAAGTAGAGCGTCAAAACGAAGAGCGTCAACAGTTATCCGCCGTAGTCACTCAGTTGATATAATCACATGAATTCATCGAGTGGGGGTAGACATCACTTGACCCAAAACTTGACCGGCTTCCCCACATCTTTAAAGGTGAGGGCGTGTCCTCATACAGCGACCGGAGAGCCTTTGGAAATTCAGCCTTGTCTTGAAACATGAGTGCAGGAGCAGGAAAAATTAGAGCGCCAGTGGACATAATTCAAATCAGTGGCACATAGAAAGGCTACATAGAGCCCTCAATCATTGGTTTTGACATGGCACCAACAAACCGAAGCATCTCCATCATTTATTCGAAAATCACAAGCTTGGCCTAACTTGATTAAAGCACTTGCACTAGTGCCGAGATCTTTGAACCTGTCATGACTGCGATCCAGGACGACAAACTGTATGCATTTACCAACAGACTAAAGGATCGTGTGGTCATCATCACGGGTTGGTCTCCTACTATTCACGAACAAATTCAACTATACTGAAAAGAGTCATGAAGGTGCTGCTAATGGTATAGGGCGAGAGACTGCTCTACAAGTAGCCTCACATGGGCCAGTGCCAATGACATTTAGTCTCCAGCTTCTGGACTGATCTTATCTTCTTTAGGGCAAAGGTCGTCATCGGTGACCTCGACGTTTCTGGAGCAGAGAAAACTGTCCGTGACATCCAGACTGCCGGCGGGTATGCTATTGCTTAGACCCTTTTGAGAGATTATCCTCATATACCTTACAGCATTGCGGTATGCCGAAAATGCAATGTGACAATCTGGGATGACCAGGTCGCTCTCTTCGAATTAGCTATCGCCAAGTTCGGTGTAGTCGACATTGTGGTAAGCTCTAGAATATCTATTTCAAGACGTCTATCAAATAGATGACTGAAACATCCGTTAAGGTCCCCAATGCAGGTGTATCGGAGTTAGGTACTTTTCATAAGGTCTCGCTCAAGAGCGGCAAGCCCGTCAAACCCGATACGCGGACGATTGATGTGAACCTCTTCGGTGTCATTTATACTACACATCTTGCTCTCCACTACCTTAATGTCAAGCGTGGGGTGAAAGATGATACCCTTAAGGCTGTCGTCCTCATCGGCTCCATGGGTGCGTCTTGAGATCCTGGTTCTAAGCGATGTCCTTAGATACACCCCCTACAGCCTCGTGGTTGGGTATTCCCCATGGCGCGATGTATGCCGCTTCGAAACACGCCGTTCTTGGTCTCATGCGCTCGCTATATCCCGAATTTGCATTTAACAAAATCCGTATTGCCACCATCCACCCCTTCTTTGCCGGTATGTTCCCCTTTTACCTTAGACGTTTTGACGCGCGATCTGAGCGGGCTACTTCTTGTCAGACACGAACATTGTTCCTATCCCTGTGAAGGTCCTTTTAGCAGGTATTCCCCTCGCCCCTGTCCCACGCATCGCTGGTGCCATCATCCACGCTGCGACGAATCCTGACCCGGAGACCAGCGGTGTCGCGTTCCTGCTGAACGATGATGGCCCTGTGTTCATGGTTCCTCGCGAGGAATTCAAGCTTGGCGTGTACAAGATGATTGACGAGCGGTCGAATAGATTACTCAGTGGCGTATCAGGTGCGGTCTATTACGCTCGTCTAGTGAAGGATTACTTTAGAATTCTGGGGAAACCGGTGCTACTGATGGGATTCGTGGCGGGTGCGGCAAAGGTGACATGGGACCATCAGGAGCTCATTCTGGAATACATACGCAAGTATGTGTCATTGTGATCTGAGGAATATAATTGGAGTCTGGCAATAGTGCATCAAGTGGTTTTTTGGAGTCGTTTTTCCAGAATGTGTAATTCATTATCACATCGTGCTGACGCCCTTCTGGGGTTCCCTGCAGCCGGTCGTTAGATAAGTTTTAGTAAGTTTGTATAAACGTATTACCGTCTGCTGTTCTGCACGCGGATGAACAGCCAATCTACAGCTTCTCTAACCCCAGTCCTGGAAGAAGATCAGCTTCTTTCTATCTGTTCTGATGCAACAAGATCACGTACCCTTCAAGCGCCGAAACACCAAGAACTTCCAGACTCGCGATGCGTTCCTTCCGTGCTGCTCGCTCACTCTCCGGCTGGCCATATCGCGTATCTCGTCGTGCACTTTCTAGCTTCCGCTGATACCAATCCTCGTAATCATGGCGAATCTCTTCCACAGACAGACTCTGTGGCGAGTCCTGCTTGTTCGCAAGGAGTAACAATGGGACGCCGAGAATCTGTGGTGCCGTAAGAACACCGTCTACATCCACGCTCGTCAGATGCGTCTCTTCCGAATAGAATTGAGCGAAAGAACAGATAGAACACACCGAATACCTCCCATCCCTCGCCAAGACGTTCACGATCCTCAGCGTCAATGACGTATACGACAGCATGGCAGTCATCGTAATACTTGCTCCAGATATTGCGAATCCCACGTTGGCCACCCAGATCCCAGAACTGGAGGATCGAGGACGGGAGCGTGATCGTGCCCGCTGCGAGAGCCGCTTAGGGAATATGCGATGATATCATGGACAGGAGGCTGCGCGTACTGTTCTGCCCGATGGTGGGCGCTACCTTGTCAGCTGGGAGTCCAGGTTTCTCATTGTAGAGCGTTTTGATTTTCTCGAGGAGAGTCTGTGTAATTTACGCGTTGAGATGCGTGGACGAGGCGCTGAGAGGATGTGTTGTACCGTCTTGCCGGCTCCATCGAGCCCAATGATGATAACAGAGAACTCTTGCTTACTGTTGCTCAGTCAGCCGTAGTAAATAGTCCATTCGTAGTCGACAGACCGTGTTAGATGTTCATGCAGTCCTTTGAGGAGATGATACATGGAGGCCAAGTCCTGGCGTCACCGTCATAACTTTCAACCAAACACAACCCAAACACCGAGTCCGACCATCCCTCCACTTTGAATCATAACATGGGGTACTACTACTACTCTTATGGCCTCCCTACCTTTCTCATAATAGTAATAGCCCTCTACCTCCTCTTCACTGGTACGTGTCACCTGGCAAACATCTCTGAGTGTTCCAACGTCGATACAAACAGGCTCCGGAGAGGCATTCAACGTCGGCCGGTTCCTCGAGGAGACGAGCCCGTACGCGTGGGCCGGGACGGGTATAGGTCTGTGCATAGGACTGAGCGTGCTGGGTGCTGGCTGGTGCGTGCTCTCGAGGCTGGGGTGGCGGTGACGTGACGGACGAACGGAATGAACTGAATGACCTGCAGGGGAATCTTGGTCACTGGCTCGTCCATCCTCGGTGGAGGCGTCAGGTCTCCTCGTATCACCACCAAGAACTTGATTAGGTGCGTTCGTGGTTTAATTATGCGAAGAGTACTTGTTGACTTGACTGTATAGCATCATTTTCTGCGAAGTCGTCGCGATTTACGGAGTTGTGCGTCCTTCAATCCCAGAATCGCCTACATAATATTTCACAGCTTGTTTCTTTCTAGATTATCGGAATCGTATATACCGCCAAACTCCAAGCCGTCCCAGAAAACCTGCTCTACACCCCACAGAACTATTTCACCGGTACACCGTCTATCCTTCTATTCCCGTATTCCTCGCAACTAACACTTGACAGGTTATGCTCTATTCTGGGGCGGACTAACAGTCGGTCTCTGCAACCTCCTCTGCGGTGTCGCAGTCGGGATCACCGGGTCCACCGCTGCCCTCGCTGACGCCGCGGATCCCAACCTCTTCGTCAAAATCCTCGTCGTCGAAGTCTTTGGTAGCATCATGGGTCTCTTCGGGCTCATCGGTACGTCATTCATTCTGTTTCGGATTTTTCATCAATCACTCATGTCTTTCGTCACATAGTTGGTCTCCTCATGGTTAGCTCAGCAGCAGATTTCAGTGCGGCAGAAGCAGCAACCGCTGTCGCATCACCATTCGCACTACTTTAATACTGTTTATTGCTGTGTTATACCCTCGCAAATTACCTCGAAACTAATGAAACCCAGCTTGACACCGTGCTTGCCTTCTTCAGTCATAGACTAACGAATTACAACGTGCGATAACATCAACCCGGCCCTAGAACAACACAAAAATCCAAAATATATACAACGAAAGTACAACATAGATGATACGTAAGAAATCTCATAACAGTACATGGAGACCAAAGCGAACGGGCGACGCCGCCTGCCTGCTCATCAAGCGAAAGCCGTCACGCAAACTGTTCATCCAGCTCTGGCGGCGACCATATAATCCGAAAAGCAATATTACATGATTTATCTGATAAAGCCTATGAACGAAGGGAAAGGAGGAAAAGAAAAAAGGATGCAGCAACCCAGGCGGGCTCCCCTTTATGCCTTTGTCACCATTAACAGCATCAGTTACTTATAAGTAGACAAGCGGGCCCAAAGCGCCAGCACGCACAGGATGAGATCGTCGTAGTCGGGGGCGCGTACTGCTAAATCTCAAAATGGTCACAAGTCACAAATCGACGTGACGCGTTGTGAAGGACTGCTAGCGACTCCCATCCTTGAAACACCTCCCTATCAAGGAAAATGTCCGCAGAGCAATTCCCAACATTCGATCCATCGGTGAGAGTTTCTGATAGGAAGCAGACAAATGGATGCGCGTTTGGCAGGGGTGCTGAATGGCATCATCTGGGGAGCATGGTCTTTTGTTAAAGTTTCGGCCGGACTCGAAGACCAAGCGTTCAAAATCTGGCTCAAAGATGTTGTGTCGACGTGTCTTTTTGAAAATGTGCCGCTCCTCGATTTCTCTGTATCCCCACTGGTTAATGCTGCAACTAGCAAGGCATCGGGAGCCACAAGCAAGGCGACGAAAGGCATATTGCAAGCGTAAAAACTACGATAGAGATTCGAGGTGGATGGATGATCTGGTTATTGCTGCCAGACGACATTTCGGTGACGAACATTTTCCTGAAACATCCACGCGGTCGATTTTTGACGCCTTTATATCACTACGTGCTTTCCTCACTAACGGTGTATGGTCAAATTATCTAAACGCTTTGCCTAGTCAGCGCACGACCAAAGAGCACGACGAAGTGATTGAAGATAATCGCAGAGTGACCCAAATCTGCAATCAGCACAACGAGTTCTTGAGACCATGTGTTCTACTAAGTTTGAGGTGGCGCAGGGGCACGGGCCCGTGCTCGAAAATATCGCAATCTATTTTTTCTGAATCACGAATGATGTCAACCTTTGGTTGAGCAAGCGGCAAGGGCTATGGTCGGAGGCTATGTGCATGCCTACCTTCCCGACACAAGTATTGGTGACCAGTCAGCAACAACATGTGTATGACCCTGTGCAACATCCTCCAGGGAAAAAAAGCAGATGTCAATCAAGTTTTGTCGAGAGGTGTCTTATCATCGATCGTTACATTCTCCCCTCCACCCTTTGATCGATCTAATCTATCACATTTGCAAAGGAATAACTGTGAGCTGGACAAATAAAAGGCCTGCATGGAAGATTTACTGAAGGGGATCTCGGTCTGGTCTAATGGAGAATGGGTCATCAAAGTGGGTCACAGCCCATGAAAAATATATAATCGAGCGTCTGCTTCAGGTAGTCCCTGGGGTTCTTCAACTGGAAGGTTCGTTTGAAGTAAACATTGGCAAGCACAAAGGAACCATACTTCTGTTTGCCTGCCATGTTGGTAAACCTGTAGAGATCCTCATGTAAAGACAAGTCGGACCGTCCCTTCCTTAAGTTTAATCTTGTCAGCATGGATCTCAACATGAATTATGTTTTTAGAAAGGCAGTCCACGACACTCTTTGGGCCGTCCACAACAAGGGCTGGCATCACCATGATATCCACCATGGGGATGTCCTCCGAGATGATAAAAAGGAAATTCACATCGACTTTAGCCTCGCTGTTTGTGCTGAGGAATGCTTAAATCCTGGATCTTGCCCAGACAGGCCCTACATGTTTGATCATGAGAATGAAGAACAGTTCCTCCCTGGCTGAGGAAACGGATGTCCGTGTGGTAAATAGTCCATTCAGAGTCGACAGACCGTGTCAGATGTTCATGCAGTACATTGAGGCCAAAGTCGTTGCATCACTCTCATAACTGTGAGTGTCACCTCTGGGTGGTGCGTGCTCTTGAGGCTAGGGTTGGGGTTGGGGTTGGGTTTAGGCGCAGGCACGGGCGTCGCATCGTACCCCTGCGCTTGGATCATAAGAGGCGGAGACGCCGCGCGCTCGTTAGGGTCATAATACGCCGGCTGTTGTGCTTGTGCTTGTGCTTGTGTGCGGCGCGCGGCGTACGGGACGTGTGGGTGCGCTTGGTCCTGGTACGTCCTCTGTTCGTACTGTGCGGGGTCGTACGTGCTTGATTGGGCGGTCCTAGATGTAAACAAAAGTGGTGCGATGTTAGTTAGTTAGTGTTAGTCTTTAGGCTAGGGATGGGAATGGAGATAGAATGGGGAAAGAAGAAGGAAGGGAAGACGGGGAGGACGAACGTACTTACTTGGGCTGGTCGATTTCCTGTATCTTCGCTTTGACTTTATTAAAAAAGGTATTGAACGTCTTCTTCCCTGCTATTTACGATGAAGAAACCATAAAATCCAAATTAGCATACGTATAATACACCTCAAAAAACTTACTTTCTGCAAACTTTCCAATCTGCTGCTGGATCTCCGCCATCGTATCGCCTTGCCCTTGTTGGTGTTGGTGTTGTTGTTGTTGTTGTTGCCTCTGCGCAAACTGCGGCCTCCTCGCCTCCTGTTCCGCGATCCACGCCGCCTGCTGCGCATCCTGCTCCTCAAGCAAAAGCCGTCGCGCAAACTGTTCATCCAGCTCCGTCTGCGACTACATACATTAATTAATAACCCCGCTGGAGATTTCATTCACAAGAAAGGGAAAAAAAGGGACGCACCAGCGCAGGTTCCAGCGGAGCCGCGGGCCCGACGGGCTCGCTTTTGTACTCTGGATCGCTCATGCCGAGGAGGGCGTCGATCGCGCGGTCTTGGTCGCGATTGACAGAGTCTAGTACCGAATATCTGTGTATGTATCAGTAGACGAGCGGGCGCAAAGCACGCGTAGGGACGCACAGGATGAGATCGTCGTAGTCGGGGAACAGGGCATGTAGCGGCGCGATGCGTGGGTCCTTGGGGCGGGTCTGTGAAGGGGGCAAGGGCGGGGTTGTGCTCGTGGGAGTCGTCGGGGTCGTAGCTTGGGTCGATGGTGTAGCCGTGGCGGTCTCTTCGATGGAGCGATAATTCTATGCGCTTCAGCACTGGCCAACTCTTAGCACGCAGCAATGATTCAGCACCCGTAGCTTGGCACTCAGATGCACATGCATATGTTTTCGTTGATACCCGGGCATTATCATTTCCTTATCGTGATCGAGATCCATTATAGGAAGATCTGCAGGAAAAAAGACGCCGTTTGTTTAATGCGTATGTCGACGTACAATGAAGGATGCAAATACAAGACCAGGGGGTTAGTTAGTATGTAATAAGGAGTTGTCATAATGATAAGCAAGCCATCCAAAAACTTGGCTCTATTCTTCATCTCTCACTCGCTTCGTCAGAGGTGCAGGGGGTGCCTGGGCTGCACCAGTAACTCCAACGACAAGACCCTTGAGCCAGCCATTCTCTCTCCTGAGACCCTCACACTCCCTCTCGAGCTCAGTGACCCGTTGTTCTAGTTCCTTGGCCTTTGCCTCGAGTGCAGCCTCACGCTCCTTCTTCTTGAGACGGAAGCGGGCAGATGCAGCGGTATTACGCCGACGTTTGTCCTCTGCTGCTGAAATCGTGGGTGTATCTGCGTGTGTCTCCTGTGTTGACGCAGACGGAGCAGCAGGAGTAGGTGCGCTGGTCTTGCGGGTGCGTGCGCGCTTTGCAGGGGGCGCGGCGAAGTCCTCCCTTGGAGGAGCTGGGAAGACGGGTGGGACAGCAGAAGGGGCATTGAGAGCGAGGATCTGTGCGAGAGAGGGCTGGGCATGGACGGGTGGGAGGGCAAAAGGGTCGATGCCGAAGCTTGCAAGGAAAACGTTGAGGTCAAAAGGGGGCTGCTCTCGCGCAGTGACGACGTTGATGTGCCCGTCGTGGATCGCCCCCTCGGTCGTAGGGCTCCTCGGTCCTCCCTCCTCCTCCTCCTCCTCCGCGCGGCCGTCGGGCTTGGTGCTCAGCGGGCCGTCGTCCTCAAAGGCAAAGTTGGTCCAGAGGTCGAGCTGGGCACTGAGGTCGGGATGAGACTGGCCCGCGAGGAGATCGTGGCTGTCGGCGTTGTGGACGACGGGGTGGACGATGTTGAGGCCCTGCAGATTGAGCGGGGGCATCGTCGTGGTCAAGCTGCAAAGTCGGGAAAACCGACCAGCCTTTGATCAATTCCGTCGGACCGCCCTCATCCGATCCGCCAGTGATTTCAAATCCATCTGCTGATTAAGCTCTTGTCCTCTGTCAGCTCGCTGATTGCTATCCTCCTGCGTTATCTCACGTGCCCCAATATCGTCCATCATTCCAGCTGACCCCACGCATGTCACCCATGTGCATCATCCGACTCGCAAGAAGGCCTCCTGTACTTGTATAATCAAATCCTTTAACAAGTAAAGAGCTTCATGAGCAAGCACCGTATACGTACGGGTCTCGTCAGTTTCTCATCCGCGAAAGGCTGTTAAGGATGTGATTGGCTGCATCTAAGCTTGCTTGCTAATCACATCCATCCACCGTACACGACCGTGCCAATAATGTTATCTATGCCTCATGCGGTTCGAGAGCTCCCACTGCTCCGAAACTTCATCTTCAACATCACAGCCAGATAGGCCGCGTGATCGAGCCACCGTCAAGCGTTCGTCGGTGCGTGTGAATTGTGAGTCCCACAGTTTGCAAATCCAAAAGGCCGGTCAAAGGGTGGGTTACTGTACATAACTGTTGATGTTTCTCGGGCCCAATGTGACAGATTGTCTTCCATGCTTTGCCATATGAGGTACCATGGACCGTTTGAGGCGGAAACAACGACGAGGTCGGCCCCACCATCCCGAGAATCTTTGTAAGTCACCGTCCGTAGTTGGTAATTATAGACGGGAGCTTAGTACGAGGCACTGGCATCCGCCGTTTGCCGACGGCGCAGTCGTTGAAGCTTTTCACATCTCTTCACTTTATAAAATGTCTTTAGCCCCCTGTGGCGGACAAGTCAAAGACCACGCTGACATTGACATGAACAGACATAACCTCTTTGGGTACCCGAGCCTCCGTTTTCCGTTGAGGTGACCGTCGACGTGCAGAATGAAAGGTATGTATGGCCGGAGTTTTTAAGAGCTAGAGGAGTAAGGAACGAAGGGGGTTTCGAAAATTGAATGAATGACCCTCGCACATCGCACCGAAGTGCAATATTTCCTTGACGGGAAAGAAGAGGGTAGGGATCATGATCGAGGGTTTGCACAGAAGGACACCACTTACATAGCAAATGTTGGATGACCCATGATCCCATGAGAGCATTTGAGGATAGTGCATGGTGCAAGAAGTTCAGAGGACCCGAGTTCGCGATGCTGTTCGGGATGGGAACTCCGGAGTGGACAGTCAGAGAGCCAGAACTTGGGGTTTATTTATTTTTTAGAGGGACAATGACATTTCTGGCGCGATGCGATACGGAACACGCGCTTGTCAGGACGCGTCGGGGTCAACGTCATCCATCAGGTACCGGTCTCAAGCTCAAGGTTGGGGCGGGGGGAAAAAGAGGAGGCATTAGAACGGAGTTCCAGTGGCGCGCTTTTATATACCACCACCAAATATCTCGACGTCACGAACTGCTCCAGCACGCCATGGTGGCGAAGATGACACACCCAATACAGACATGTGGAGCAACAATTAGTCATTTGAGTATGTCGGAATGTATTTCGAATGAACAAGTCGTGATTCACGCGTATGACGAGTGCATTATAAATGAATGTAGAAAGAATACGCCAAGTCACCAGTTGAGTCTTGACTGGAGCCCCAGCATTCGGATTCGGAAATCGGAACACCAACGGCCACGGCACACTCCGGTCAAATCCGGAGAACATTTTCGATCGTTACCGCTGCCAACGTCGACCTCTCCGACTCGTCACCTCCTCTCCTTATCCTTAATTCCATTAATACACACATACCCCTAAAAATGCGTCCTGTGCTTCCCACTACACTTCGTCACGCCGTGCTCCGCCGTGCCGTTCACCCCCGAGGAGCCCGTTTCGCGTCGACGTCGACAGAGGCTGCTCAGCAGAAAGCCAAGGATGCGCTGGGAAATGCGGCTCAGACCGCTGGAAAGGCATGGGAGGGCGCGTTGAAGTTTTTGGGCCCTGTCGGCGAGAGAGCCACCAGTTTACTGGGAGGTATGTATATTTTGTGTGTATCGGAGATTCGACATTACCCTTTTTCTTCTTCCACCTCTTCCAATTCCGTAACAAACCCCATGCATGCTTCTGAACCTGGTTGAACTGACTTGTTGTTTATACCGATAGCGTACCGCGAACCCCTGTTCTACAACCTCGCCGTTGGTCGTGAAATTGTCAAGCAGATCTACAGAGCCGAAGGCCTCGCTCCTCCCTCCCTCAGCGCTATAAAGACAGCGTACCAATCACTATGGAACAGCGTGACCAACGTCGCGTACCTGCGACAGATTGCGGGCAATGGTGACATCGCACGCGTGGGCGTGTACGCTCTTGAGGCATATGGTATCTTCAAAGTGCGTTGCTAGTTAGTTTTTTGTGAAATGATGGCTGATGCGTGTGGTCTTGTAGATTGGCGAAATGGTGGGCCGGAGGAGTCTTATTGGCTATGACCTCCATTAGTTGTGCGATGATTTGTGGACCGTTATACGCAATAAACATAGATGTTGCCTGTTACACCGGCGTTGTGGACGAAGAACGCTTTGGGTCCTGGATACGTCATACGCGCCACAGTCAAATTTTTTGACCCCAGGTTATGATGCTTGAAAGATGTTTTCAACAAGTCTAGTTGTCCAAGTGAATACGCCTCCATATAGTTCTTGAATCTGAGAAGAGAAAACTACTTCCGGTTTACCCCACTTTTTCCAAATTGATTCTGAGAAAAACAACAGATTGACACCGTACTAAAGAGCAGACATCACCAAAAGGTATAGAACAGAGAGTGTGGAAGATGGATGTCATAGAATAAAGAGACTGGAGAAAGAGGGACAGATAATGATTCCCAAGGGCAGATAACCACAATCTGAAATAACCTTGGCATGTTGAATGTTACTCCATCTAAACAAAGGATTTAAGAAGTACCTTCATAGCCTAGACACAAAGATCTTACTGTAGAACATGCCGCGCAGGTAACAGGCAGATACTATTACTTACCGGCAGCAGACCCATTCATCACGTGGTAGGTAAACCTATCTGATAATGTGATAATAATTATGTAATACTCAATCGAGTTAGTCAGCTACGGCTCAATTTACCAAACAGAAAGGAAACGCGCTACTACTCTTTACCGTGACCATTCATGGCCTCTGCCGAACCTTTAACTGTACCATTCTTCAAGAAGAAAGGAAAAGGTCGTCCAACAACTAGCAGGCAACGCTCACGTTCTCCTAAAGCGAACGTGCCACAAACTGTAACTTCGGCAAAATCAGAAGTCGTGCTACCTACACGAAAAACCGTAGGGAACCTTCTCAGCGCAGGCACAAAACGTACAGTAACACAAAGAGATGAATACGACGACCCAGATGTCCCGGAGAAAGAGGGCCCCGATGTGAAGTGGACCGTGTCTGGCTCTCATACGAACGCCGCGTTGGAGATTATTGCGGGCGACGAGGTGGAGGGGATATTGGCGAAGAGGAGAAAGCAGGAGGCAGGATCAGATGATGATGAGGTGCCGGACGATGGCCAATACCACGGCCAGAGCGCGTACAAGAGTCACTTGGTAAAGAACAAGGAGGTACCAAAGGCCATGAGGGTTGGTCCTCAGCGAAGTACGAACACTATACGGACGGTTACCATTGTTGATTATCAACCTGATGTATGTAAGGACTACAAAGGTGAGAACTGGTGTTGCTTCGTGTATATATGTTTAACTAGTGTCTTCGATAGAAACGGGTTACTGTGGGTTCGGTGATACGTGTAAATTCCTTCATGATCGTGGTACTTGTACGTTTTCCAACTTTATTCTGTCCTAATAAAATACTGACGTTTGACTTATCCCTTGTTAGATCTTGCGGGCTGGCAGCTCGATAAATTAGCCGACGATCCAAAGAGACAGCCTGGAGAAGAAGCGGAGTCCGACTCGGACGACGATGAGGATATTCCATTCGCGTGCCTCATATGCCGCGAACACTTTACAGACCCTGTCGTCACACGCTGCGGCCACTATTTTTGTTCTGCATGTGCCATCAAGAGGTTCGCAAAGACACCCAAGTGCATTGCCTGTGGTGCCACGACGGGTGGCATGTTTAACAGGGCCGACAAAATCATAGACAAGATGAACAAGAAGAAGCAGGCGAGAAGGGACAAGAAAGAGGCACAGAATCGCGAGACCGACGGCCCTGAGCAGACTGTTCAGATCGAAGGTTTGAACGAGGCAGAGTCAGACTCTGAATGAAGACCCCAGCTTTTGACTTAACTTTGAACCTAGGCGGTACTTACGATCTGATCTTCTCTATATGTAAGTGCATACGAATCTGACTCTCGCTACCGCATCCGCACCCTTTCATTATAGTGCCGTCTGGTGCCGGTGCTTCGTCTATGCTGTACAATGTACATAGACCCTGGTTGCAGTGCATTTTTTCAGGTACATAATATGTATGGGCGCAATCAGGCGAGTCTTCGCTGTCTTTGTCGTCGTTGAACATCACAAATGTCGGGCCTTCGATTATTACATACAAGCTGGAGTACTACGCCGTAATTTAATGCATACTTGCAGTCCATCTTTGGCATCTAGCTCCTGGCCTTCGTCACTTCTAACTTACAGGCGTACACCTACTCAATCAGCGGCGGTTACTTACAATTTCTCATGTCTGTGGTTACTAGCGATGGTTCCGTCCGTACTCATACCTGTCCACATTAACCGAAATAAAGTGTGGATTGCACATAAGTCCATGCACATGGAATCTCTTGTGACAAAGTCCACTCTTTGGTATAAAATATGGTAATGTCATTTGCGCTGTAATGGTAGATATCAATATGTCAAAGGAGTAAAGGAATGTCCGTAAGTATGTAAGTATTTCCGGAGACTCGCTTGACGAATTTTGTGTGCCATTGGCGGGCTGAATTATAGTTCAGGGGCTACGACTTTTAAGTTTAGACGAGACTCCCACCTTTCGGAGATCTGCGAATGTTGTCGTCCAGGAATAGAGAATCTGAACCAAAGAGCGAATGCGATTCGCTACAGGAACAAAGTGGATCGGGCTCAGCGTGCCATTGGCAACAAAAGAATATTCGGCGGCGGCAAGTGGTCAAACGCTCAGGCGCCCAAGGCCCTGACGACTGGCAGTGCAGGTGGCGGCTGTACGCTGCCGGACACGGTACTCAAGGTCACTCCCAAACATATGTATGTATAATGTCGCACTGATTTATCCAAGTTCCGGGGGTATTGGATATGTCAAACTTTTCAACAGCAAGAATGCCCATAGCTATAGCCGCGACATACTTAACTGAATCACCGCGGTGAAAAGTTTACAAATTACGCGGTCAATAAGAATGGAAAAAAAATAAAAATAACATTCAAATGGCACAGCTGTCTACCGGCGCTAGATCAGAGAAGCCGAAGACATTATGTAGCTCAGAATGTAAGTACTTTCAAATTGGTAACCAAACCTGACGTTATTCGGGTATCATTTTACCTCGATAGACGTGGTACTTCGCTCCGAATATGATGATATGACTTGTCAGGATGAATGCAGAAGGACAGCTTCCAAAGATCGATTGTAGCGTCGAATTGGAAGAGGGGACAGGATGATAGATTGGGCCGGAGTACTCTGATTAGGTCGATACTTTGGAGAGTATGAAATATATAGACATATGTAGAACTTTTGATCCTGAGTCATGATGTTGTCCACAATAAGTCGACACTTCGACACTGGGAATGAAGTCGCATCAGTTGATTAATGCGTGGACCGAGAAAAAACGAACGGCAAATGATGCGACACTTACAACCCCATGCTCTCTAAGAAGGCATCTCATCACAACCATTATCCAAATGTCGTTTCAAAGAGTCAGCCCTGAAAATAACGTGAACAAGATAAAATGACAATGTGATTGTCAGAAAAATGATAACATACAGCTAGTTGGGACGTACCTGCTAAACTCCTTCTCACAATAACGACAACGATGGACTACGGGTGATGAAAGATGTTGGGTTTCATGGTGGCGCTTGCGATCATGGGATCTAGAAAAAGTTTTTCCGCATTTCTCACAAGGAAACCTCTCTCCCGACGACGATGAGATAGGTGAACCGGGTGAGGTGACCGGACGGCCGGTTGCTATACGCGGTGGGCGTTGCTCAGGACTCCGCGAAGATGACACAAAAGAATGTGGGGGCGAGTACGGCGCAGAGGAATATGGATCGGTCGATAACGGAGGAGAGAGTTGTCGCGGAGGATAGGCGTACATTTCAGACGGGGTAGGGATAAATTGGCCGCCTTCGGGCGCGTGAATACCAGGAGTCTGAGAACGCTGATACTGGGATACATAGTATGGCGATTGTGTTGGGTATGCAGATGGGTTCGCCTGCGAAGACGAGCCACCGCTGCTGGGGTTCTGGTAGTACCGGTGGTGGGCGGTTGAGCTATAATGCTGAGTCGATGGCACCATTGGCGTCATATTGCGATAATAGGGATCAGGTTCCATCCCTAAAAGTGACCTATGAAATACCACCGGTGTCTGGAATGCAATCGAGACATACCATTCATGTTGTCCCCAGCCTGAACGTAGTATTGTCCAGACCCTTGCGGGGACTGATAGCTTCTCGGGTATTGTTGAGGATACTGATTTGTGTGGCCCGAAACATAGAGGCGACCAGCGTGATTACCAATGTGATCATCGTAAGAGTATGCACGAGTGTGTTGCATTGCACAAATGAGAGCTCAGGTGGCGGCGGATTGTGAGGGAACTGGAAGGAGAGAACGAAGAGCTACGTCCTTTAATACTCCGGAGCCGTCCAGATGTCATCACTCAAATTTCAAACTTGGTAACAAGTCCTCCGAAGAGGAGATTTACGAAACAAAGGCAATTTCGGGTAACCGAAAAGGCGGGTTGGCAGCTTCCGCTAAGTACCTATGACGGCTCATGATGATCTAACTGCAGTGAACCCTGTAAAACGGCAAAAAACGAGGCAGATGCGGTCGAAGCCTTCCATTCAAGGATCAAGACTAACTTTGGAGGGGTAGTTAGAATAAGTTAGGACAAGGCCATCTCAATTCAGTATCGAGGAGTCGGCGATTGCATACCTGGAGATACCGCGCCGACCTAGGAAATCTGGAAATTTGGGGTAAGACTGCAGATGAATCTTAAGATGGCATGTGTGCCTTCAAGCGTTAGGCAGGATTCGACTGCGTATCCAAAAATGGTTAGAGGTTTTGGAAGATATCAAATTTGCAACAACTGTAAACTGCACTTATGGGGAGAAGCCGGGTCACTGATCGAAATCAATATCATCCCATGCAATTAGAGAACACTTGAGAACACTCACCTCACGGATACGTCTTCGCCTACAAGAAGGGTCAACTTTCAGACCCTTCGCGTGAACCCGTTAGTCAATACTCCGCGCTTGGCGAATGTGAACCGCCGGGCATTAAGGCCTCTATGAGCATAAAAATGCGAATGCACTTAGAGTTCGAGACTTCGGTTAACTCACAATGCAATCAATCAGTACATAAAACGTCAAAGCACTGCAAGGAAAGCCGACATGCATGAAAAGCTGGAAGGAACAAACGATCTGTGTGCAACATCACACCCGATGTCCGTCTATATCGCATCATTCTCTTCAAAGAACAGCGGAGGCGGATAGATCCAGTGGAGGGGGATTGTAAGCACAAAAACAATACAAGCAAGGTCTCTTTGGGCAACAATGGGACCAGACGTTCACATAGACGTCGAACTACGCAAAAATCGCGATGAAGGCGGGCCCAGGAAGTAGATCGAGAAGTCCTGGACACCTTTATTTAATGAATAAACACGAGGAAAGCAAAATGGAAAAGAGACACGAAATTTGAATCAGGGTTTCTGTGGAACCATAAACGAAGAAGTAAAATTACGGTACATTAATGCATTTACGACGCGATGTTGTGGAAAGATTAACCGACAGTGGATCACAAACAGAAAGAGTTTGATTTTCATGATACTGCCTAACACGGCCAAAGTAGCGATCACCTTGCACAATCTCTCGAGTTTCTGGCATGGCACCTTTTGATCTCGACGCATGCATCCAGAAACTACTCACAAAACAGCTTCTGCACGAGGCTCTACTCCGCGAAATATGCGAGAAAACAAAGGAAGTCCTCATGAGAGAATCCAACGTGGTCCACGTTAGTGCACCGGTCACAGTTGTGGGTGATATCCATGGGTGAGTCACGAAAGGCATTATCAGCTGTCCCACACGTTAATCAGAGATGAAGCCAGTTCTATGACCTAATTGAAATATTCAGAATAGGAGGCTACGCGCCAAACACGAATTACCTTTTCCTCGGTTCGTTGTAATCCAGGCGCGTCTCCACATTGCTCATGCAACTTAGGCGACTATGTGGACCGCGGCCTCTTCAGCGTTGAAACTATATCCCTATTGACATGCTTGAAGTTGCGGTATCCTGATCGGGTTCAGCTCATACGAGGAAATCATGAGTCAAGAGCTGTCACACAAGTTCGTGGCCTACCAATTTGTACATGCACTATCTCTCAATCTTTTCTCGATCTCTCGGTAGACCTATGGTTTTTACACCGAATGCGTCCGAAAATATGGGTCGTCACATGTCTGGACATATTTTACCGACATGTTCGACTTCCTGACACTATCAGTGGTCATTGACGATCGGATATTTTGTGTCCATGGAGGTATGCCCTTCGGCCTGCAGTCCAGTAAACAGTCAACCTTAAAGCTATTTTGTGACAGGTCTCTCACCTTCTATCCATTCTATTGACCAAATCAAAGTCGTTGATCGGTTTCGAGGTCTTTACATCGGTCAAGTACTCTTCCACTTGCGTGCTCAATCCGTCTTCTAGAAATTCCACACGAGGGCCCCATGGCGGACCTCGTTTGGTCGGATCCTGACCCTGAGAAGGAGGATTTTGCTATATCACCCCGGTCCGTCCTCAATTCGAACTAGAACCATGGCTATTAAATCCCTCTTTTAGTGGGGCAGGATACACTTTTGGATCAGGCGTCGTGCATAAGTTTCTTGATCAGAATAAAATGTCCCACATACTCCGTGCTCACCAGCTGTGTATGGAAGGATTTCAACAACTTTTTGACAGACATTTATCGACAGTCTGGTCGGCTCCGAATTATTGCTATCGATGCGGAAATTCAGCAAGTGTCCTCGAAGTTGGGCCTAACGAGACCATGCATTTCAATGTATTTGATGCTGCGCCGGAGAATGAACGAGATGGCCCAGGCCAGCAGCAGGCACAAAATGCAACTGGGAAGGTACAGACTTCGGCTCCTATCTGTCGTTTCGTTGATTCTGACTGGCTGTAATGTCCAGACACCTGAATATTTCCTATAGATTACCCTTCATGACTAGATATGACATATATACCGAACCCATGTAACGAATTTATTTACCCGTCAGCCATGGTATCAAGCATGCCTTCGAAGTATACCCCGGACGGCGATTCATAGATATTTTACACGAACGTGCACGAGAATCAGCTGATCAGTTACACTATGACAGCTTCGGCGGATGCATACAGCTGTATTAAGTTTTTGCCATGAATCTTTCTTTAGACATTGAATAATTGAATTCATTATCCCAACCACCGTTTATAAGTGGAAATCACTGCGCTCCATTCCACCCGAAACGCGGGCTCGGTTTGGAAAAATCTTTGTGTACAATTTTTAACCGAACCCAATATACTATGTACCAGTTATGCAGCACTAAATCAGTCTAAGTTCAAAGAGGGTGCAAGGTAATCTGTTCAAGGGCGAGAGTAACTATATGGTTGGTGTGCCTATTTTTGATTGAGCCTTAAAGATTAGAAAAAACTTCCTAGTAAGGAAAGTCCATAAGGAACGCGCATGGACCCATCGTGCACCCATCTTGAGAATGATTGCAGAAAGGGCAAGTGAAAACCCAATGATCAATACTTTACGCCACCGAATCCATAAGAGAAGAAGGAGGGTTCGTACTAGGTCTCTTTTCCGTCGACGACCGTGCTCGAGGGACAGGGAGCCATAGACCAAAAATGCTGGGTATCCAAAAAAGGGGTTGAGAAGCGAGGTGGGCGATATCGAAGTAGGGGAATTCGAGTGCTTCGCGAGTGGTGGATCAGGCATTGATATTTCACCTCGTGTTACGATCCCACCGTATGACGTAGTTTCTTGCGTCCAAAGTGGATCATCCAAGAGATCCAGAGTGGGCAGAACGCCGCCATAATCTGTGATCCACGTTAAGATCTGGATAACAACGATAAATTGGAAATTGACCTTGTGGCAGCGACGAGGGGGCGAAATACTGCAGAACATCCTGGTTGGACAGGAAAAACACGCGTGATAAAGCGGATTCAGGTAAGAGACGTCTATGTGAGTCATGAGAAGGAACTTGTGAACTGTCATTTCAACTTACTTGATGACTCTCCACATTCCAGCGTGCACCCAGGAATAATTGAGTATAAAAACTGCATATATGAAGCTATCAGGGGTCGAGCACTGGGTGTCAAAGAAGGAACGACTAACCCCCGCCCAACATTCCTGGATATCTTGGTATGACCTCACGGAGGGTCCAAGTGAGTAGGTCGAGGTCCTAGAAATGGCAAAATAAGCACGGTTCCCGAGACTATGGTAGGTAAAGTTTCACAAAGTTCTTAAGGGAAGATTCCTTAATATCAAGTATGACCATGTACTGGAAGATGGGCAATGTCGTCGAATCTGCGTTGATGTCCTTCAAGTGGCATCGAAGTCGCTCAAATGTCTCCATTATAATAGACCTGACATTTGTAGAGATTTCTTTCAAAGGAATGACTTTAACAAGAAGGATAGGTCTGCCAAATGGGTCGTGTGCGCTCTCAGGTAGGCAATGTATCATTGACAACGGAGTCGGCGCCAAATGCATCAGCGGCCATAGGTTGTTCAAGCGCCAAACCAGATTCTTCCTTATGGATTCCATCGCGAAAGATCTGGTAAAATTGTTTCGCTGCACGGAATGACATAAATGACGCGTTTCTACGAGAAAGAATCTAGGCCTACTCTGGATATTCGAAAGAGGGTATCTTCCGACCGAGCTTACAATCAGCTAACTGTGCATGAATCGTTCAGGACAACATACGCCTATCCTCTAGCCATTCTTCCGCCCACTCCGTGGCCTCCGGACTAAGTTCGAGTTCGTCGGCGACAGAAGGCAAGATGTCGCGGATCAAAATTGTCTGTAACGCGACAAGTGCCTGAATATTAGAATTGTATTGAGCTAGAAGTCTTTCGCAATTCGCTTGCAATAGGTCTGTTGCGGACATGAGACCGATAGACGAGCAAAGGAGAGCGAAACTCCGGTGTCAAATGAGCATGGATCAATGTTGTTGGCCTTCAGTGACCCCTCAAATCTGTTCCCACGATTACATCAATCTTTGAATAACATATGCACGTATAAATATGTCAAAGTCATGAGTCATTTCAATTTTTGGCTGTCTCGAGGCTAAAAACAAGCATAACACGTTTTCCTTGTACATAGGCCGTATAAAATTATCCCCACTTGTTTTCTTTCTGGCTACTTGGACTCCTTTGTGCACTGTTATGGTAATCATATGCCTGGTATAACCCAGGTTTAAGACCACCGACAAAGCATCCCGTCTCAACAAACAAGCGATGATTTGCTTGGAAAATTAATTATAAGCATGCACTAACCTTTATTGGCCGACAACGTTGGCCATTTGAGCTTGACTTTGAGCCGACCGATTTCAGCGCATTGAAACGGCAATTACCCAGAGATCGCACGAAAATCAGGCTAAGACATTGCCTTTTGGAAAGTTGAATATCTTGCCTACCCAGTATCAATGAATAAAACAGGATGGAAATTGAAAGAAATTAGGTGGATGGATAGGATAGGATAGGATAGGATAAGATTACCGGCGCGGTCCGCGAGCGAGGATGGTGATTCCTTCGAATCGTGGAACCATAAAGGGCCAGGCTTCAACGCTTTGAATTTGTCACTCAGACGAGACAAACTTGGACAAAGGAGGATTACAGGAAACAAGATTTCATTCTGACGTTGAAATGTAAATCAACATCAGAGATGGTCAAGCTGCGTAATTCATTACTTTCAATAGTTCCATACAGCAAGAGTGCAGCATCTTATTTCTCGGGCGGAAGACACGGCATAGGGGCTGCGAAGACCAGTGAAAAAGATGTTGCAGGCATGTTACATACGTACTAGCTAGACACTAGCTCAAGGACGCAGAGGCTACTGGAAGCAGTGTAGAAGCTCAGGTTAAAGGGGCAATTGTGACCCATTTAGCCACCTACAAAGTCACTGTTATAGAGCAAGGTAATTAAGAACCTAGGACTACCGGGAAGCGACGGGAAACCACGAAGTGCCCATAAGACTGCAGGTTCAAGATCCATATCTTCTATAGCCTTGGATTGGTAAAAGAGGATCACATTTGAGAGATTCCTGAGTTAAATTGGTGGGTTCTGTTGACTTGTCCCTCTTACAAAGTGATATTTAATTGGGCAGCCAAGGTCCTCATCTGCAAGTAGTTCTCAAAAGCAATATTTGGCAAATTGATTCATGCAAGTTGAGTTTCCGGGCCATCCAAGCTATCAGAATCCCTCGTTTGTTGACTATTGCCTAGCAATATTCGTAGTAGTCGCCGCTGGTGGTCATTTTGACCGTCCCGAGAAATGGAGGATCGTTACGTAATTACCCGTGCACGAAAATTGTGACAACTAGATTGTTTCGACCACGGTCACTTACAGTATAAGGAAATTGATAAATGTCTGCATTCACACCACGACGACTCCTTGATTGGTTTCAGAAAAATGGAGGTCATTTTGACTCAGAATCGGCGGGTTTTTCGACCTTCTCCGATTTGAATGATATATGGGGCGTCATCGCGTTAAAAAACATTCCGGTAAGGGCTCAGTCGCGTCTCATAATTCATAAATCTGATGGACCATAGGAAGGACACGTTCTGTTCACCATTCCGCGATCTCTGACCCTCTCTACGCGAACTTCTGATCTACCGTCACGCTTCGGGGCTGCAGCATGGAAAGACATGCAGTTGGACCAGGGATGGACAGGTCTAATATTGTGTATGATGTGGGAGTCTGCAAATCCCAACTCCAAGTGGTCGGAATATCTTGGTACGTTCAGTAGCCTGTGGAACAAGGCAAGACTAACGTTAATATATGAAGTCACCCTTCCAACTCAATTTGACACTCCCATGTTCTGGAATGAAAGCGATCTGAAAGAATTAGATGGCACATCAGTGGTAGGTCTGTTTAGGACGTATTTACTTGGTTGTTCTTTTGACCTGATATCTGCTCTTTCTGTAGAAAAATTGGGCCGCAAAGAAGCTGAGCAGTCTTATATAGAGAAATTGTTCCCTGCTATCCAAGTAAGTCATCTTATCACCAGTCCATTGCGTGTTACAGCTGAATACTTACTGGTGCAGAGCCGACCGGATATCTTCCCCCCTGAGACTGCTGAGTTTTATAGTTTGGCCAATTATCACCTTATGGGCAGCCGAATACTCTCCCGCAGCTTTCATGTGGAAAAGTGGGATTCGGGAGAAGAAGAGGAAGGGGTTACAGATGACCTCACTAATATACGTGACCATGAAATGGATGTCGACTCCTATGATGGTCCAGAAGGATTGCAGGAGAATAGCGAGTCGCATCATAGTGACGCGGAAGAGGAGGAGGAAGAAGACCCCTCTGATATTGCCATGGTCCCCATGGCTGATATGCTGAATGCGCGATATCGATCAGAGAATGTAAGATCTCGTTCTCACTTTCCGCTGTCCCTTCATGTCCAATTATTTGCGGATCGAATTTCAGGCTAAATTATTTGATGATGAGAATGAATTGAGGATGATCTCAACCAAGCCTATCAAAGCGGGGGAACAAATCGTAAAGAACTCGTAGCTCCCTTTCTCCTTTACTGACTTCCTATTAGTGGAATACCTACGGGGACTTGCCCAATGCGGAGCTCCTACGACGATATGGGCATGTCGATTTGCTGCCTCTGCCCAGAGGCGGGGTTGGGAACCCCGGTGACATAGTCGAGATACGTGGTGATATTGCCCTTTCCATCATCCTAGGGAAAGATTCGTCTCTGTCCGAGGACTTTTTGCGAGAAAGAATTGATTGGTGGTTGGAAGAAGGCGGTGACGAGCGAGTCCTGATTCTTTTTCAAAATAGAGCTAAGCTGACTGCTGGTATGCAATCGCAGTGTATTCGTGCTCGAAGCTGATTCTGAGCTTCCGACGCTGCTAGTGTCTTTCATACGCCTGCTTCTCTTGGATGAAGATGAATGGAAATCTACCAAAACGAAAAGTAAGCCTCCCAAGCCCAAGATTGATGCGCATATTCTGGGCATCATTGATGAAGTATTCGAGACACAATTAAAAGCCTATCCGACGACTTTACAGGTTTGTGACATGTTGGCATACCACTTCATTGAAGTCTAATCTTGCGTTGTTCGCAGGAGGATGAGAGCAAGCTCACGGGGCCACTTTCGAGGAACACAAAGCATGCAATTATCGTGAGGATGGGGGAGAAGCGCATCCTAACTGACTCGCTTGACATGATTCGAAATCTCCAAGCTAAGCAGGGCGGGAAGGACAACAAAAGGAAAATTAGTGGCGGTGGAGAAAACCCACAAAAGCGATCGAGGAAATAGAGGTCGGTGGCTTTGGGTGTACATCTGGTTCAAAGCCTTTGCGCTCTTCGTAGTCTTTTATACCAAGCCACGAAAGCTTTCAGCCACAGAGTGAGATGGTTGTGCGGATCTGAATACATACGAACGCGGTGTTCGGGGTCCATCATGGTTTGTGTCGATCAGTTGCCAAGCCGCGCCGAGTCTCCTTGCCAGCTTTGACTCTCCTTTGTTCATGCAATGTCTATTGATTATAGCCATAGACTCTCGGCTACAGTCAACAATACCCTTGATTTGCATCTCTTGAACCCTTTTGCTGACGATACTTCGCCTTTGGCCCCCGTCGAATCATCCACTAAGGGCGATCATGGTTCGCTGAGGAAGCCTACCTTGAGGCTCGGTTCATTCGAGAATGCTCGAAGCCAACCCATAATTCTGGGTGAGAGGCACGACCGATCTCGGACAGAATCCAATGTATCCTCAAATCGTAGTGGTCTACATCCGTTACGAAGTGCGGGTCTTGCACCAGGACCAGATGACGCGGGCGTCACTCGGCCTCATCTCTCGCGCGTTCTCAATGTAGGAACACTCGTTGATGCTCCGCCAGTCGCGAATGATTATGAATCTACTCCTGTCGAAGCAAGGGACGTATTAATACATGCGGTGCGTGACGCTATCTATTTTGCTATCTGGGCTGACCTTTCTACATAGATATCGCCCGGGGACTCCTTGGCGGGAGTGTCCTTGAAATACGGTATTCCATTACCTGACCTGCGCAGAGCCAATCATCTTTGGGCATCGGATTCAATACATCTCCGCACTCAGCTGTATGTTCCTATCGACAAAGCAACTCGCCTGAACTCTATCCCAGCCGACAACCTAATGTCTATTACACCTGACGAAGTACCTAGTGAAACGACGACCTTGCTCGGTTCAGCCATAGGACATTCTCCGACTGATTCACGACCGTCTGATGAGGAAACTATTCGTCGTATACCTATGTCCCACATGTCATTCTTTCCCTCACCATCAGTAACAAAGCCTTTCACGACGACACAATCTTCACAGGGACATATGCCTACCTCCAAGGCAGTTCAACATACCCGATATGCCTCTCATCCTTCAAACTCTCTCACGTCGCTACTAACCTCCCTTCCTATTGCTGCATCCACCCGTGACACAATAATTGCGAGATTGTCTTTTGAGAGCGTCAGTTCAAGCTACAGTGACAGAGACAGAGACAGCGATGTACATGAACTTGACGACGTGTCAACCGGGTCAACCAATGATCTTCACCATACTGATGACGAGTGTCAGCCCACTCCCTTCTTGGTCACGCCCAAAGCGACTCATCGTGACCCCCGTATTGTCGAACAATTGCGAAATCCCTCTTCCCCAACTCTGGTACATGTGAGACATCTCTCAACCTCGCCACAATCCTATATCCCGCCTCATTCGGAAATTAGAACGGTTCAAATGGAACCGTCCCCCGAGATGCAAATACCCCTGCTGCCACGGCAGCCATCGCCAAGAAGCAAAGTATCCTCCGAACGACATCTGCTCAGCACCGATTTTGAACTAGAGAACATTGCATAATAAACATCTCAACGCAACTCTATATGTGGCCACCTCACTTTCGATCCCAGTTCATCGGTTCTGTGGCTGCCGCTGTCAAGACATAACATTTGTTGGTTGCCTTGGCTATTTTCATGTCTTCCGAACCTATCGCTAATGTACTCCACGTCGTGTGTCCAGGCCAAAAGCGGTGTGGCGCTTCGTCATCATCGGGCTTTTTGGATCTGCCTGACTATTACACCGTCCGGAAATGCGAAGATTGAGGGGTCCGAAGTAGCACCTTTGTTTTCGGTGCTAGGCTATGACGATGGTGGCGCCCAAACCTTGGATAGGGTTCTATTGAAGGCCTTTCCAGCCCGCTGGTACCACTACCACGATCACCGTCTATGCCATGCCCTTGCATCGCCCTTGTCGTCAAATTTTTGACATCGCTCGCCTTGCAAGCGGAAAGGGAGTCTCAGTCTACTTTCAAATTCAGTGTGCTGGGATACTACTGTGAAAAGCATGTTTGAAACGTGATGTTGCTTGTTACGTTATGAGTATCCACTGTTGGCTGGGGCCGAAGACCTTTACATAGTTGGATAAGTCTGTAAAGGGATCGAAATTGTCGCCGAGACGTGAGTACGTGGTGCTTAATTACAGTATTGTCTGTCCATGTCAAATTCTTCTTTTAGTCTAGCGAAACCCACGGCCTTTAAAGAATCCCTTATGGATGGTTCTTTGCGTTTCGGCAGTTGTGCACGCATGATTCTCATGTCGTGAACTCTGGTTTGCAAACGGGAATTGCACACATGTGTTGATGGAGAGGTGTTGTGTCCTTTACGAGAACCCGACACGGTCGGTGAAAGGTAACAACTCATGGACTTTTGTTGATCGTTCAGGTTGTAACTTATGACAGTGTCCTACGTGTATTTGACAGTAAGTAGGTCTTTTCTTGACGCGCTCTGTTAAACAATGTGAAAACCGATTAAACAGACCGTGTGAGGATAGGATAGGATATGTACTCATATCGCGTGTATTTTATATAATGATCGGAACATATGTTTTTTTTGTTGTGATCATGATTTGATTCGTTACATCCATATTTTTAAACTCATTTACACGAATCGGATTTAGGTGTTTCTTTTAGAAAAGGACACGGTCCAGGCATAATTTCCATCCTCCCGGCATAAAACTTGATTGGAGTGGTGCAAAACTGTTGCTGTACACCGGACATCTTGAAAAATAATTGACTCCCCCGACTCGGACCCATCGCTACCAAAAGCTTCCATCAAGAGCTTGGCACCTGAGAACTCTGAGAACGTTTTGATATCGATGTTTTTCTGTTTCCCCCTTCCACATCAACTCCGCAAACTGTCACTTTGTTGATTGCACAGGTCAGATTCGTATCAAGATGGATGACGTCTCTGGCAGAACATTTGAGGAAACTGTTTTTGTGCGTTGAGTATCAAATATCAGCACATCTCATGGCGCAAGCATGGACCGAGACTTTATTCGAGTGCTATTTGTATCGTGTGTGATTTTACAAGCTCATTTTAAGCGCTTTAAAAACATTCGTCGCCTCAAGCTTTCCTAGTCCGTTAAATATCAAACATCAGCACATCCATCTATAGCAAGAGGCATGAACGGACACTTTGTTCAAGTGCTCTTTGGACCGTGTGAGCTCACAACTCTTGAACAAGCCTCAGGAACTATCCGTCGCCCTCAGGCGCTACTGCTCTAAGATAGTCTAAAATCCCTTGCCATGACCACCCTTCTCGTAAAATGACTCGAGACGAGTGACGATGGCATCTAACGCTGCTAACCATCTATTCAGCTCCTCATCGAGTTTCTCCTGAGACGCCGGCGGGCCGCCGGAAGGATCCGCAGCAAGCTTCTTGTAGAAATCTGCACGGTATGGGCATGCCTTCATGGCGACCTGTACGAATCAGATTAACATGTTGAATCAATCTTCCCGAATGGCGCTCACGGCAAAGATTCCTTTGACAACGAAGTTGTGAAACTTCTTCAAAGTACCCTCATAAGAGTTTGTGAACGCCGTGGCCAATTCCGCTGACTTTGCTGCTTGTGCGTTCTGTAGTGCCTTACAGGTGAAAGAAAGCCCTCGAAGAAGCCACATAAGACCTTCGGTTGCTGTGCGCTTCTTCTCCGTCTTTTCGTTCTCTACAAGGCTTTCCAGAGTGCCAGACACATCTGGAGCTGCATTATACCGAGCACGGACTTTCTAGTAATTGTATCATCAGCAAGGTATAACGATGAAGATTGGGATGGATCGAACAGCAATGTTTCCTTTCAGATCATTTTGCACAACAGAAAATGCAGCCGATCCAAGAAGATCTACACGGACGATGTTAATAGATACCTATCAAGGTGGTCCAAATCAAGACGCACCAAAGAGACCTACGAGGCCTTCTGCTGCCTCCAAAAAAGCGGGTGTATCGACGCCAGCGTCGGTAACAGGAACGTCTGCGAAAGACTTGCAGACCGTCTAAATCTTGTTAAAATAGATAACACTTGGACCCACTTTCACGGACTCAAGATAAGGCGCCATCGAAAGTGTAGAGTGCGGGTATGGATGAGATGGACAGAACTGCAGGAGTGTTTTGATTAGATCATGATCTTATCACGATGGCGTTATCACTGTCTCTGATCTCATGTTGAAACATCCAAGCTCAAGCCCCAGCTTCCCTTTACTACACCAGTATGCCCCATGCCGATGCTTCATTAGTGCCCGAAAGGTATGCATTTGAAGATTTTGAAACAAGGGTGCGCTCTATAAAACTCGATAGCCTAGCATACAGACGAAAACAGAGTTCTGGGAGCATGTGTACAGTCAGCTCGAAGCATTGTTAGATGGGCAGCGCAATTGGGTAAATATGTTTTGCCGGTTTGAAATCGTGGAAATTGGTTAGGATCTATCGTCAGGTTTCAAATCTTGCGAACACCTCTTCGCAGATCTACAGCTCGCTCCAAGCATTCCCCGCTCATTTTGGCAGAGATGACCATAAGGCCGTGAACTGGTGTGGTACGTGTATCTCCATCAATCTTAAATACGTTTCCTGAATCGTCGTACAAGGCTTCTATATTGCTGATCATCTTTTCCCTGCTCCGCACCGCACAACTCCGTCTTCAAGCAATCACAAAAAACTTTTGCTCGCTCCGTTCTGTGGAAAGCCAGCCTGCCAATTCATTAATGTCTATCCCAAATCGCAGGGTGTTTGTGCCGACGCTTTCAACAAACGGCAGACTCTTGTTGTACCGGAGGTTGACCTCTATCCCGGACACATCGCCTGTGATGGGGAAACGAAAAGCGAGATTGTTGTACCGCTTCTCATCTGCCAGGAGGATGGGGCCGAGGAAGCTATCGGTGTTCTGGATTTAGATTGCCTTGCTATAGGTGGTTTTGATGCTGATGACGAGATTGGCCTGAATAGAATAGCTAAACTGGTCGTAAGGTCTTGCGATTGGTAGTAGATTTGCAATCTCAGGCTACCAAAAACAATCTAACCACTTTTATCCTTCCAAGCCAGAAATTCTTTGTGTAACTTCTCCTGAGCATCCCAATCCTTTCGCATTTTCTTCGCCTGGTTCTTGCTTAATTCTTTACCGTCCTTGTCAGTGAGAGGGATACCAGTCTCGTCCCAGGAGCCGTAGATTCCATCTTCAACGTTAGGAGGCTTGAATAATTCCTGTGGAGGAACGCGGCCCTTTTCTAGCTTTTGCTGGCGTTTGAGACGCTCTGCCTCAGCCGCGGCAGCTTTTTTGGCAAGTTTTGCTTCTACCTGAGCTCGTTTCTCGTCGCGGGCTCTGATGAGGTCTGCGGGAGGTACAAGTTTGACAAGAGCTTTCCCATCTATAGCTTTCCCAGATCAGGTGTTACTCAGGCGAAACAAGAGACAGTACTTGCCTTCTTGATCATCCAAGGCAACACCCAAAGGGATGAGATCTACGTCTCGAAGTTTATCACACAGCGCCAAAATGTCCTTCAGCGCTGTGTCGCTTTTTCCAATTGCCAAATGTCGGACACTGTCACGGAAAGACGAGAGTTGCCTGAGGTAGGGCATGAGAACCTCTTCTCTCTGTAGCCATCATGGGGTAAGAGAAGAAAAGAAGTTGGCGGCAATACCCACATTGATGATTCCACCCTCATTATCGTCCTGACCCCATCCGATTTCTGGGTTCTGATCTTCTCCAAGGCCAAACATACGAAGCATCTGCCCAATCCATCGAGCGGAATTTTCTATTACAGTGACATTCAAGTTCTTCCCGCGAGAATTGATGTAGACATTTGTTTTCGAAACGAGATCACGAAGAACATCGAGGGCGGCCGGGGTATTGAATGAGTCACACAACGCAGCACGGAACTTTGACTGACTTTCATGGAAACTGATTATGATGCAAATCAGCATGCATTATGGCAGGACGATCTTTCGTGCGTACTGATTTGTCAATTCGGATTCCGCAACGTCGTAATGATGTCGACCATCTGATTTGGTAAAATCAGCGCGTGCTTGGTGAACGAGAGCTCTCACAACAGTGAAAAAATTCTACATAAAGACTGCATCAGCGCGGTCGAGTCGGCTCTGATGAAAAATTACATTTAGCGTGAGCTCCAAACCACGGACTTCCCCAGTCATCAAAGATTCTGAGAAGTCGACTTTCGCATTCCACAACTGAGTCAAAAACGCAAGTCGTAGTTGTCGGGCCGTATGCCGTTTTAAAATTTCCTGAGGAAGAGTATCAGTACCTGTTGTGAGCTCTTATAATCTCGATTTCTGACGTCTATCGTGATGAAGTTTTTTAGCGATTTACTCATTTTGAGCCCTTCGATATGCAAATGGCCGGTGTGAATGAAATAGTTAACCCACGATCCACAATCATGGTAAGCCTAATCATGATCGTCAGAATCGCCGTTCAGAAAGGAACTGAGATGGTACCTCTGACTGAGCCATTTCATTGTCATGATGAGGGAAGGCCAGATCGATGCCACCGGAGTGGATGTCCATGTTATCACCAAAGATAGCAGTTGCCATAACCGAACATTCTATATGCCACCCTGGTCTGCCTGGGCCCCACGGTGAGGGCCATGAAGGTTCCCCGGGTTTGGAAGCTTTCCAGAGAGCAAAGTCGGAGGCTGAACGACTGCCAGATTTTTTTGACAAGGCTCCTGAGCAGGGTAAATATGAGCAGAAAGTAAGAGAGAGAATTATAAAATCGGCATACCCTCTGCATCTTCTAAAAGCTCTCTATTACCTTTGCTCCAAGGTTCGAGTTTCGCATAATCGTGACCGTCTGCATTGTCGAAGGCTTTCGTATCGAAATAGATGCTTCCCTCGGCTTCATAGGCGTAGCCGTTTTGGATTATTCTTTCAACAAAAGCCACAATCTCGGGGACATACTCCGTCACGCGGGTAATAGTATCAGGCTCACGGACTCGTAAGCGGGACATGTCTTGAAAAAATTGACCTTCCCAAAATGCTGCCAAAGATCGAGGAATAGCGGGATCGATCACAGTCGCACTCAACTAAAGAATTTGGAACCACATGGAAACACTACACACATGACTTTCTTTCAGACTTACTTGTGAATCTAATGATTGAGCAAGAATATCTCGTGATTCATCAATCAGTTCGTGAGCGACATCCAAATCGGTTTGACCATTATCCAGGCGAAACTGAGCGGTGCGAACAGCTGACAGCGTTCGCGCCTACTAGGTGTCAATGAAACCGCTGAGTTGGAGCCTGATACAAGCGCACCGCAGAGGAGAAATACATATCGAATTTTTCATCTCTTTTCAAGCATTCTTGCTTCCATGTCTTGTCATGAATCTGCTCAGCCAACCGTGGCCATGTCGATTCTTCTGCTCCTTCGACTGGACGATCCGATTCGGATAGACCTTTGCCAACTTTTCCTCGTACATGAGATCTCCATGCTGAGAGTATATTGTTGATGAGCTCAGGCGATAAAGATTTGGTTTCAGCGCGAAAGTTTTCCAGGAGATGATTTTGGCGAGCTCGGATGATGATCTAATGGATGGCATAAAGTCAATTATAAAGAATTCATATATTGTTGTTACCTTGTCATCGATGTCGGTGATATTCATCACAAAGTGAACATCATAGCCAAAGTAGTCAGTCATTATCCTCCGCAAGATATCCTGAGTAACATAGTTTCTGCAACAACATTAGCCAATCTTACGACTGATTTCTTCTTATTACCTAGCATGTCCCATATGGGAGGCATCGTAGACTGTAGGGCCACAGTTGTACCACTTTACATGGCGACCATTGCTTGGAACAAACTCTGTCTGATTCTAGTTGAGTATAAGAGTCAATATTTCCCAAGAAACCTGACTTTGGTCCGTGTTAGAGAGTTATATAATTTGAGGACGGGCTCTGTAGACGTTCGTTCTGGAATATTCCAGGGAGGCTGTTGAGCAGACATCTGAGGCTTATTATCTGCAACACTAGCGGCAGTAAAGAAAGATCTGCGACGATAGGTTGTAAACGACAACGATGGTGCGCGTGCCAGTCTCCAGATCATGTCCTGATTCGTGTTGATTACTAATCCTCGAAAGTCTACCCATTTCTCGGTCACATGATACATCAAAATAAGTGTCAAAGAGGATTCTTTACTTATTCATTGCCAGATACTTGGTTGGCACATGTTCGGCACCATAGCTCCTGACCTTTCCTCTCTCTTCTGGATGGTCTGCGCTTAATATTCAACTTTGAACGCTCAGAAATTGACAGCACTCATACATTATTTTAAATTTGTGTCGTTCTCAACTTTTTTCCCTGTCGATCAGACCAAACTCGTGTGGCGCCTGGTTCTCTGCCATCGACAAAATCAATCGAGAAGTGGTCTGTACCGGTAATCATGAAACTACCTGATAGGGTATGTATGAATCTACCGGGATCCACTTTGTCCCGATAACTCTCAGCATCAACTTTCTTTAAGGGATGATGTGTAACTCCAGCATCCAATGTTCAATTTGGGCTACACATCTCACTGGGTATCTGTAATAGATTATGCACCACCAACTAAGTATTGTGAAGCTGTCCCCACACCACCTGTCTTCCATCACATCTTTTATTAATCATCCTGGATGAACGAGTCAGCCATTGTAGGCCTTCTTTTTTCATGTTTGTCCTTTTGGTGAATACATACTGATTTTTCTTTGACTGTGCGATCTGCCGTTCACCCGTATCTGCAAACTGTATCTTCAGTTGTTCGGATTTCAGACACAATCACACCACCCAGTCAGGTAGAGAAGCACAAGTACCTCCATTCGGCTGCTTCTTGGGTTCGGGCCGATCTGATTCTTCTCGAACTTCCAGGGAACATTTCAAAAGGCTTTCGCGATCTTCAGTCAGCGCTCGTCCACGCAATGAATTGATGGAGGCGGTGACATAGTGTAGCCGGCAACTTGAACGTATTCCGGATCTCCCTCCCACGGCCACAAGCGCTCACGAGGTGTATCTTTACGAAACAAGGCTTATCCCCTATTATCGCCCCGGGCCCAGTATTTTTGCTATAAAGCCATCAAATTACGCTGGTGTTAAGGTTAGCTCCTGCTGATGATCAATGACACACCGTCTAATTGGTATAAAAGAGAACAAACCCCAAACGGCCGAACAGTAACGGCTGAGACCGTACGACTACATCCCTCGTGTAACAATGCAGACGCCTACTTGTAGACGGTTACGCATCACAAGTCCTCAAGATGCCCACATCGTCTTCCATTCTGTTTGGATAGGCTTGCGACCCATGATCAGCCGTCGCCTGGACACCGATGAAAGACGAAGCATACAATCGGGGGATGTTTTTGTCTGGGAAGAAAGAGGCCCAAACTCTGTATCCTCTGTAGTTTGTCATCCTTGAGATCTACTAGTATTGGTGCTAAATTACTTCTAGATAGGAATCGAACGTTGGACTGACTCGATTCGATGGGGCCCAAGCCGTGTGAGGGATGTAAGTCTTTTGCTTAACTTTTCATATTGTAGTCTTCTCAACTCCGTACAGGAGTTTCTCTATTACAATGAAAGAGGCGTCACACCAAATGATGGCGATTCACCTTCCCTCTCTACGTAAGGTCCCCGCTTTCGCGACCTCTCGCGGCCTTATCACAATATTATTCACACATAAGTATTACAAGATCATCGGTGCATTCCCAGTTACGTGAGCCACATCGTGGCAACCTTGTCAAACAAACATATTCGGTCTATGTCGAGACAGAACGAGGACGTCGTAAATGGCACCTGAGTGCGTCTCACGTCTACTCTACATCTATCTTTGTCACGTTATCAAACGCTCTGTAGTTGCCTATTTTACTCAAGATACTCTGGGCTCCCTTTTTACGGTGAAAGATTTCACTGATCTTGCGTCCATACATGTGCCGTTAGGGATGTATAGGTCGGCACGGTCTGGAAATCGTGTGGTTCGGATACCACCAGGATCTGGGCCTTTCCCAATTATCAATCTGCCTTATGTATCTCATCCTAATATTTCCTACCCACCCTTCCACACTCCAGTTGGTCTGCTCGCACCTTTGGAATACCTCAGAACATGTCCCCCTCCCCGCCGACATCCTCTCGACGAGAAAGCGTTGATGTCTTTTGTTCGATGGGTCCAATGAATGGTTGTTTCTGCGTGCTCTTGTATCATTTCCCTATGATTTCATGATGGATACTTGCGTCCTTGTATATTGATAGCACCACATACTTTATTTTTGTAGATTAGGATTACACTCACAACATCATGTCTTCTCCAGCTGGAGTTTTATTCCCGTTGCATCACATCAATTCCGACTCGGAATCTGATTGTTGAACACGCTAGCCTATGTGTCTCAACAAAACCAAGAAAGTTCTGCAGAGAATTCGAAAAATGGAAGCGCCTGTATGTACCACATTATCTATTTGTTCCCTCGTCCATGCCATCATATGCATCGAGGGACAAACAAAAATCCGGCGGAAAGGTGTTGCCACTGACGTCGGCGAGTACGGGTAGAAATTGTCCGAAGATCCGAAACGGTGATACCCTTGTATGTACACAAGACACCGGAACGTCAGGGTAGAGTTCAGGGCCACGGGTTGTGCACGGACATGATGATGTTGTCTAACTAATTTTGCTCCTTTTTAAGATTAGTTGTGTTCACGTTATGATTTCTTTGCAGCTTCTAACCGGTTTAAGTGGTTCGTTTATTAAGGGCTACTCAAGGAAAGAAGGTGCGATGAAAGTGGTGAACCATTTGACGTGTACTGCAGTGCGCCCACAAAGTCGGCATTTTACATATCCGTGCAAGAATCCGGCGTACCTTTGTTATAGAAAGACAATCACCCGTCACATCGATAAAGTTTACGCCTACAATACTGTTCTTTTGTGTGTCCCGTGTTCGAGCAATGGAGAAGCCCTGATCTTCTATCTATGCACCCTTTGCATTGCATGCGCCACAACTAATAAGTTAAGGTTATTTCCTTGGGTAGATGCATCGTGCACACAAACACCGCCGAACCTATTCCTTTTTGCGTAAGTCCTTTGTTGTCTTTGTATGTACCTACAATAAGAACCTTATAATGACATATTTAGCCGGAGACTGGCCATTGAAGTGGGCTAACAGGCAAGAATGATCGGATAGGATAAAGGAGATCAGGTCCTGCGACACAGTTCGATCTTGAAACGGCTGAGGGTACTTATTAGAGTGATTAGCATGGCTTGAGCCGAGATCTATTGTGATGTGGAGTTAAGCATGTAAATGGAGATTTGTATTCAATCTAATTAATTATCAGGCACTTCCTGGGACGGGTGCCGTCTTCTGATCTGTGTTTGTTCTTAGGACTGCTCTTGGAAGTTGACCTATTCCTCACATTCTCTTGCTAGTATGCAGCAGCCTACGCTCAGAGGAGTGCGCATCCGTTCCTCACAGGACGTGCACAGGATCTTTTATGGTGTGCAGATAGGGCGGCTGAAGATGCTCGAGAGACGCTTGGATAACGAGGAACGGGATGCGCTTACGTCGGGCTGCGTATACGTATGGGAAGAGAGGGGATCACGAAACGTCGATGTTACCGGTGAAGGGATGGATAGATTTACGGAGGGCAAGCAATGGGGGCCATCACGCGTTCGAGACGTAGGTTCCACTTGTGAGCGGAAGCAAATTTTAGCTGGACTCACTCTCCGATCACTGCTTTAGGACTTTCTGTTCTACACTCAGAAGTACGCCATTTCTCAACCCACTGCTCCTCTGTTCATATTTTTGTTTCCAAGGACCACCTCAACTAGCACTTGGGACCGCCTCATTAAGCAGACCTATTCGGCTTGGTTTGACACACCCGCAGGCAGGAGGAAATGGCATCTCAGTGAGTTATTTTCCATCTTTCCTCCACTACTAAGCTGACCGGCCTCCAAGCTGCATACTTTTCAGATAATACAATTGACAGCCTCTGTACAATCGATGACTTCCCGGCTCTCCGAGATCTACAAGCACCCCCAGGTTTCTACGAGTGCGCGAAATCTAGTAAAACCAAGACAAGGAGAAGACAATCTGGAGAACAGCTTGATTCTCAGCGACCGACTTCATCTACTCCGCCTCAAAATCTTCTTTCCTCGTCTTTTTCATTGGAACCTGTGACTATGATACAGCCATATGTCGCCCAGGAGGCACTACGACCATTGACGGCTTATTCTCTTCCACCCATTCAACCACTGTCGTCCCATGTGGCTCCTGTTCCCATCGGGGACATAAGTAACAATCCTATACCATGGATTACCCCGCCTTTGCACAATGGTTCCGCATTCCACCATACTCCCTCTCTCAATCGTTTCGGTCTTCCTCCCGTCGACACCTTTGCCTATGCGGGCCATCCACATAGGACGCCGTCCCCTACAGGCTCGGGAAACGAGTCTCTATCGTCACATTGGGATCCATTCCACGAACCGTTTTCTTGTAACAGGAGCAATTTTGGTTACAGAGACAACGCCCGTGCTCTGGCTCCGATTCACGGCCCAAAACAACGGATCTACGTCCGCGATCCTCTAGATGACAAGGCCCTTCGTAGTCTTCCTCGATGATAAACGCGTGCGGTGGAGCCAAAGTCGTTGTATCAATAGCTATCTATATCTTACCTCAAATCCTTGACATGACGCGATGATTAAGTAGTGCTGTACTTATAATGTAGTTATCTGGTCCGTTTACTTTGGGTCCGTGCGTGTGAAAAAGATGAAAAGGCCATACGTCGGAGTTTGAATGTTCCTGGGTTTTTGGATTGACACATGATGTATAAAAGGGGCCTTACTCATCTCCCATCACCTCGGTCGCCGTCCCCCCCAAGAGTGGCGAAGCCTTTCACTGTCCACGTTTGCGACGACGACGCTTAGAAATGTCAAATAAGATAGTGGTGAGCTGCTCACCAATTCCCTGTTCGTAGTAGACCACCTGGGCTTAATACGATACCTTGGTGTTTTTGAGCCTGGCATCTACCGCTCTGTCATCGACGATGTTATGGCAAACATTAAGTCCGAATTCGACGAGTATGGCGTTTCTGAAGACGTTCTGGCTGAGCTACAGCGGGTAAGTTGTAGATTTGGTAAAATTTGTCAAGTTATTGTACTACCCTTTCCACTAGAAATGGGAGACCAAAGTCATAGCATCTCATGTCGCAGAGTTCGACGCACCGACGCCGGCGCCGGCTTCCCAGCATCCAGCCGCCCCACACCCATTGACGTATCAACATCCTATGAACCCTTTGATGATGCACCCAGCACACTACAACCCCTACGCCGCCGCATTGCCACAGCCTGGTCTGAACCCCATAAAAGCTGAGCCTATAGATAGTCGGTACATATTACACCCGGGCATGTCCTATGCTTTGCCTCCGCTACCTGGTCCAGTCCTGAATAGGCCACCCTTACCTGGGCAAGCTCCGCAACATCCTGGCGGGCAAACGGGGGTCATCTCATTTCCTCGGCAATTACAACCTCAACCACAACCCTCTCGGCCTGCATATACCGCCCCTTCCACTACTCCGGCGCAACCACCGGCACCAACGACTTCACAGCCAGCCCAACGTATACCCCAAGTCGATGGACCATCAGAGTCGTCCGGGGATGAAGACGACTCGCCGCCTCCGTCCCAAGGACAGACATTTGCTCCTCGGACGTCTCATCCGTCTCTGCCGCAACCGCGAGCCGCCACATCTGCGGTTGCAGCCCCACCTGCAGACTCAGAGGCTATCAACAGCGATCTCGATGACTCAGACACTGAGGGCGAAGAAGAGGCTGACGAGGGCGTTGCAGGAGAGACCGATATTGTTTTTTGTACATATGATAAAGTTGATGTCTTCGCCTTTACCACTGTTGAAAACGCTTACCTATGTTTCAAGGTCGCGCGCGTAAAAAACAAGTGGAAGTGCATCCTAAAAGATGGAATGATACATGTCAATGGGAAAGATTACTTGTTCGCCAAATGCACAGGGTAACGTTCAGATCTTTTTCTTCAAGAGCTCACACTCACCGCTATGCTTAACCAGTGAATTCGAATGGTAACATGTCGATCTATACGTTTTTCACAATGTTTGCTTTGTCTCTTCGCATCATCGCATTGATATTATCACCTTTCTCACAACCCATCCTCTCTCACAATCAATTGACTCCTCATTATGCTGTTTGTACATCACTTATCATATTCCTATATCCACCGCTCAAGTTGCATGACACATCTAAAGGAAGTTACGTCCGCACTTTGATACAACTTTTGTTTCAGTCTTACAACCATCCGATACAATGCTGTTGGGATGCGACCCCTTTCGATCGTACCATCCAAATAATTTTCAACAACATATAATACACCTACTCAGTGATCTAAAGGAATATGAAC
>JAGGAX010008619.1:0-10000 GCA_017657335.1 Termitomyces titanicus | reverse complement strand
GTTCTACAATGAAGTCAACAGAGGCTATGCTCCAGCGCTCAGCGGAGATAAGAAGAAGGTGGAGTTGTTTTATGAGGAGTTGATATTGGGGCTTAGTGTGGAAGCAGAGGTTGCAGGTGCTAATATAGATATTGATATAGTGTGACATCTGCAGCTACTAGTAGTTTTGAGACATCAGTTTCAATGTCTTCCACCAACTAGGATGATTTGCAATGCGTGAATTGTGGCGCTGCTCTACAATGCATCTTCAAAGCTTTGGCACATTAGAAATGTAGATGTGATCTTAAAAAGTGATCAGGTCGTTCTGCACATCTCATTTGTTTGTATGTACTGACTTTACTTCACTTTTCCGACTAGCATGCAAAGCCATGGCCACCTTTGCTACAACGTCCTTCTGAGTGCCCTCCTAGTTTTCTTGTTGGATGTCTTTGAGGATGTTCACCTTATCCTCTTGGACAGCCAGCCCTTTAAGAGCACAGATAGTGAACAGTTTATGTTTAAGGAGGACAATGTTGTCATTGTTATTTGCTCCAATACCATGATCTATATGCTGTAACAGTGCATCCAGCTTGCCCATGCTCCGTCCAGGTTTATGATGTAGCAAGAAGTCAAAGTTGGTCAAATACAGAGACCATCTAGCTTGCCAGTGATTGAGTTTACTGGTCATCTAGAAGTACTGAAGGTTTTTGTAGTCCATCCAAACTTTAAACTTGAGTTGTATGCTTTTAAGGAAGTACTGTCATTCTTCAAAGAATCAAATAATGGCAAATATCTTCTTGTTATGAATCTCGTAGTTCTGCTTAATAGTGTTTAGGCTCTTTGAGTAGAACACTATGAGGTGCCATTTGCCATCCTTTTTGGACTGTTGAGACAGTACTACGTCAGTTGCAAAGTTGAAGCTATCAGCTTCAACATGGAAGAGTGAGTCGTCATCAAGGAAAAGGAGGACTGGCTTAGAGATGATGGCTGATTTGAGGGCATTGAAGGCAGCTTGCTGTGAGGCTCTCCACTGCTAACACATGTCCTTGACTATGAAATTAAAGAGAGGACAAGCATGATGAAAGAAGTCCTGAATGAATTTTCGATAGAAGTTAGTGAAGCCTAGAAAGGCTTGCACTTCTTTCTTGTTCTTGGGCTCTAGTCACTCCACCATACTTGCCACCTTCATCAGGTCCATTTCCGCTGTTCCATGCAAAATGATCAGCTCAAAGTACTCAACCTTAGTCTGCTCAAATTTACACTTCTCAGGCTTGAGGTAGAGCTGGTGTTGGTGAAGATGCTCTAGCATGATGCATGTGATCCATTGATGCTCCTCCAACGTTTTGGTATGGATGAGAATATTGTTGAAATACATACAAACAATGCTATCTATAATAAAATCATAAAAGATGTCATTCATTATCGTTCGAAAAGTGATGAAGCTGTTAGTGAGGCCAAATAATAAATTTTAACAGTTTAAGGATACATGCATTGTTTATGAAATCAATAAATATTATTAAATAACAGGTTGATCTATATAATGATAACTCATATGAGTGGTTCAAAATATGCTTATTGTTGAGTGCTGCAAAAGACTTTGAATCTTATAGATATCTATGCTTAAACAATTTACATTGAAAATTGAGAAAGTTGCAATGAAAAATGCTGCTTGAAATCATTATTAAATAAATTAACACTTAAATTTTAATAAGAGTTTACTAGTTAAAAAAATGTGAATAGAATTCTAACTTTGATATAGAGTCTGATGATAAAAGTTAAAATACAATGAATACAGAGTCAAAATGTAATGAATACAAGGTCTGAGACCTAAGAACTAGCTAAAGGCTAAAAAATAAGAGCTGGCTGAAGCATAAGCCAAGAAACAAGCTAGGATAGAAAGGTAAGCTGAAACTGAGAAGTAGAAGTTGATTAAGTAAGGTCCAAGTTGAAGCTGATGAAATGAAAATTAGCTGAGGCATGAGTTAGAGCATAAGATGAGGCACTAAGTGAATTTCAAAAGCTGAATCCAAAGCTGGCTGAGGTATGGATTGAAGCACAAGCTGGAGCTCAGAAACTGAAGCTGACTGAGACACAGGTTGCAGAACAGACAGAGGCACAAGTTAGAACTGAGAAATAAGCTGAAAAATGAGCTTAAACTCAAATTAAAGCTAAGGTATAAAAAAGAAAACTGTTTTAGGCATAAGTTGAGATTGGAATATAAGCTGAGATCAAGGTGAGGATGCAGGCTTGTGCTGAAAAGCAAGCTCAAATGTGAGCTAGAACTTAAGCATGAAGTGAGGCTAAAGAGCTAGCTAGAACATAGATTAGAGAACTGGCTGATCATAAGAAGCATATAAAACTAGCTGAGAAGGAGCTGTCTGAAACTGAAACTCTAGATTTACTATAAGCTGAAATTGAGGCTGAGACTGAAACTGCAGCTGAAACTATACTCAAATAACTGTTGTCAGCTCTATATCTGAAATTGAAAAACAACCACTTCTCGTATGGTGACTTGATAAAAAAAAACTTTGAGTCAATTAAATTTGCATTGATGTTAAATATAAACTTACAATGTAAACCTTTCTGAAATAGCAGAAGAAGATAAGTGCTTGATGAGAGTAGAGGATTAAGAAGGATGAAGGCACTTTTTATCATCACTGAACTCATACTTTGATTTTGATGTTAGAAGAGAAGAACCACATATACATCAAACTATATAAGTAATAAAAATAAAGTAAGATCATTGTATTTATAATAAACAATGACAGTTTTAAATAAAGTAGTATGCTTAAATGAAGCCATTATAAAGAGCTATATATATATATATATACACATTCAAATTTTTAACAAAAAGCTATATAAATAGAGAAATAAATAGTATCATAAATTTCATATTTTGTAAATTGTAATTTTAGAATATATATATATAATAATATAATCAAGCATAAAAATTATTAAAACAAAAACAAAATAATAAATATTTAAACTGTTACTGTTATCTTGAGCTTAGTAAAACTATAAAGTTGATAAAGCATTAAATTATGCAATCTCATTTGAATGAAGTTCTCTATAACTTTATTCAAAAACAATGTTGATTATAAATAAAAAGCAAAACTGAACATAATCAATTGATATCAATTTAAATAAATATACAAATATAAAGTTCACATATTAATTGCTTTGTCTATAATTGATTTCTTCATATATAGTTAAACATGTAAAAAAAATAAGATCTTATGAATGAAAACAACAACCTTATTATGCATTTGTTGAAAAGAAACTCTTTTGAATGAGAACTATATTAATAGATAATAAAACTGTAAAGAGCAAGATATATTTAGCTGTAAATGATCATAACATCTTAGATAGGTGAAAAGATGTTAGTAACATTTAATATTGGAAAGATTAAAGTGCTTTGTTTTTAGAAGGTGAAGAGTCTCAAGACTCGCTTTATACAATATGAAAGATACATATAATTATTAATTTTATTCTAAAATTAATTCATATAATAAAAGCTTTAAAAATGCTTAATAATTGTATTTTTTCAGCAGTGAAGGCTGATGCAGAGTATATATTTTATACATTAAATGACCAGAGTACAATTTAAAAAAAATTCAATTGACTGTTGCTCATAGCAACAGCAAAAAAACTCATAGCATCAATTCCTCTTTCAAGGCATCATTAAATGAAAATTCAATTGACTGTTGCAAAATCAGTTCTTTATAATTTTCAAGCATAAAGCACATAAAATTATATAAATTTTATATCCAAAAAGACATTGTATTCATTTTTTATAAAAGCATATAGAATATTTTCACTGATAATGTTGTTCATAATTTTTATTTAATAAGCACATCTTATTATTGATTTGAAGGATAGCAAATTAAAGCATAGAATGACCTTTTTGCTAAATAATGATCTATTTGCTGTATTAATTCAAAGCATCAAATAGGAGAGGGGTGCGACTGTTGACGGAAAGAAAGGTTAAGTGAGTGTTGAGTTGAACGCGAGACTGAGAGTTTGGTTAAGGTTGTGAGAAATGAATCTAATTTCTTGAGTCCGATAAGTTCTCGAGCTTTGGATCTGCCTCTTGAGAGAGAGATGAGCTGAAACTTAAGCTAACTATGAGAGACTATTTGTATAAGTAAGATGTCTAAGTAGAATGAAGTGTAATGAAATGCAATGTAATAGGGATGGTAGGAGGGTGTAACTGTTGATGAGAAGAAAGGTTAACTGAGTGTTGAGTTAAACACGAGACTGAGAGTTTGGTTGAGATTGTGAGAAGAAATGAATCTGATTTTTTGAGTTTGATAAGTTCTCGAGCTTTGGATCTGCCTCCTAAGAACTATGAAGGACTATTTGTATAAGTAAGATGTCTAAGTAGAATAAAGTGTAATGAAATGCAATGTAATAGGGATGGTAGAAGGATGTGACTGTTGACGAGAAGAAAGGTTAAGTGAGTATTGAGTTGAACGTGAGACTGAGAGTTTGGTTGAGGTTGTGGGAAGAAATGAATCTGATGTCTTGAGTCTGATAAGTTCTCAAGCTTTGAATCTGCCTCCTGAGAGAGAGAGGAGCTGAAACTTAAGCTAACTATGAAGGACTATTTGTATAAGTAAGATGTCTAAATAGAATGAAGTGTAATGAGATGCAATGTAATAGGAATGGTAGAAGGAGTGAAAACACATGATGTAATGTGGGTGCAGTTCTGATCAAGAACGTGCGCTGTGAGTGCAGTGTGAGACAACAAGGAAAAGAAACACATATCAAGGACTTACCTATAAGTGCAGTGTGAGACGACAAAGTCGTTTAGAACCGCATCTGCCAGTATATGAAAGTGAAGAGACAATGGGAGTGTGATATGAATTAAGGGTGAAAGGGAACACAATGACGGCAAACTATTCTTTGCCTGAATTAACTCCAAACAACCACTCCTCACTAACTTGCCTGATCCATTAATTCGAAGCGGTCAAATGGGAGAAGGGTATGACTGTTGACGAGGAGAAAGGTTCAGTGAGTGTTGAGTTGACAGCAAGACTGAGAGTTCAGCTGAGGTTGCGGGAAGAAATGAATCTGATTTCTTGAGTCCAATAAGTTTTTAAGCTTATATCACATTAATATTGAAGGAGCAATGGACTATAACACAAAAAGGTACATGTTTGTATTGTGATCCAGTTGATTAACAGATTGTTCCCTATATGTGCCTCCTAAGAGAGAGAAAAGAGCTAAAACTCAAGCTATAGCTATGAAGTCACAAAGAATCGGAAGTTCAAAAGAAACAAGATGACAATGGGCCACATGAAGGAGGAAGAATAGATAGAGAATTCAGATGGGATCGTTTTTGATGTATAGTTTATACGAGTCGCTTTGCCACCTGCCTAGATCTCATAATCAAAGTACTTGCCTGCGACAGCTGCTGATGCTGCACCCTGACAGAAGCTGTGCCCAGCATAGAGGTTGGAGTTGAAACCAGTGAGAGCCAGAGCTGTCTAGATAGCTTGAACAAAGTAGGTGTATAAAACTTGCTGTTGAGTTGTTCAAAGAGAGAAGCATTAGCACTGCGTTCAACTTTCCTGAAAAGGTGTTGTAGAGCATTGATGGGGCAAGTTGGGAGACTCAAGGCTGCTGCAATCGTGATAGTGTCGTCTTTCCTGAAGGGGTCCATTTTGGATGTAGGAAGTGTAAGGCGAGCGTGCGTAGCATGGTCAAAGTCCAGTAGGAATTGGATTAAGCTGCGGAATTAAAGCTGGCACTGTACTTACTGCCTTTGCCCACTGTGAATTCATCACAGCGCAGAAGACCGGAGTAGGCTAGGCAGCAAGTAGCATAGATGAGATGGTTAAATGACCTGCTGTTGTGCCTGGTTTGAGCTAGGCAAGGAGGACAGTGAGGATGGGTAGGATGATGGGCTGCACTGGCTTCCAATTATGCTCCTCATAGTAATGTTTGATTTCTCTGATGAGGTGTTGCACCAACAGGGATTCCACTGCCAAGAATGAGAGGTTAGCGTTGATCTGGAGGGAGCGGACAGTGGAGAGATAGACTTTGATGGTCTTGAGTTGAACTCTACTGCTAAGGCTTGCAACTCATGAAAGAATGGCTGGCTGTGACACAGGCAGGATTGATCCATCTGAGTTGTAGAGGTTGTGAAGCCGGATGTGGAGAATGAATTGGTGTTGGCCTAGAGTAGGTTCACTGTGTGCTGGCAGCGAGTCCATGCTATAGGTAAAATGCCTTTGAGGATGGTATCAATTTTGCTTGTACCACCAAGTTGAAGGTGCTTCAAGCTTGGAGCCTTGTTGAGCCATAGGGCAATTTCAAACATGTGGGAGTAAGCAAAACGGGAAGCGGTGTCAGCAATGGAGTTCTCAAAGGAAGAAAGCCAAACAGAAGAAAAGGAGAAATCTAGATGGCAGGCAAGGGCTATCATGTGTTTCATAAGATCCATTGCTAGTGATGATCAGATGGATTTATTTTGAATTGCATTGTAGATTGCTTTGTTGTTAATGTGGAAGATGACATGACAGCCACAAAGATGGTCCTCCCAGCAAAGGACAGTGTAGACTGCTGTAAACATTTCCTTGACCTGAATGTGCTCGTGGCAGAGGCGGCATAAGCAACGTGCTGAGAACCATTCTGAGCCCCAGTGCCCTAAGCCTTTTGTGCCGCTAGCATCCATATAAATGTCTACTGTTGGCCTTGATAGAAAGATGAAGCAAATGCCATTCCATCCTGGTGTGACCAAGTGCCACCACTTTATGTCTTGCCAAGCCACTTTGGTGATGTGCCGTATGGCAAATGGATTGGAGGAAAATGATGCCGCAAAGTTGTACAGTCTGTGAAGGAATGCTCATGCTGTAGAAAAAATCCAGAAGATAGATTGAAGGAAGCTTGTGAGTTTATCTAGCTTGCAATGAGTGCAGTTGCGCTGTAGAATCCATGATGAAGTGAGTTCCTTGAGGAAATCTAGTTTATCTTGAAGAAGGCGGACTTTCATGGCAATAGAATCAAGTTTCAGCCCCAAGAATTTGATTGTTGTGTTCAGGCCAACTACCTTTGATGGCTGAAATGTAAAGCTGAGCTGGGCATCAAAGTTCAGTGCCCAAGTGAGTGAGTCTGAGACTAATGATTATAAAAGAGTGAGAGAGAAGATGCTGAGGAAGTCATCGAGGTAGTGGCAGACATGAGCAGGTATATTCCTTTGAAGGATCCAATGGAGAGCTTCAGCAAAGAGGTGGAAGATGTAAAGTGCCAAGCAAGCGCCAAACGCGAGCACAATGTCATGGTAGAATTTTTCTAGCCATTTGAAGCCAAAGAGCAGCCAGTCCTTGCGACGAACTGGGATGTGGCAGAACGCAGATTCAAGATCAAGTTTAAGCATCAAGGAGCCTGGTTTTGATGTGATAAGATTGTAGATGGCACAATTCACTGTGTCATATTCTATGGATGCCTTAGTGTCAGGTATTCCATCGTTGACCGAGTTGCCTTCTGGCCAAAATAGATGGTAGATATAGCAGACTTTATTGAAACGTTTGCAGATTATGGCCCTAATAGGCAATGCACAGAAGTTAGGAGATGGGAGAGTGGCAAATGGGTCATAGGTATGTCCATTAGCAATATTTGTGGCGATGTTGTCAGAGAGGGTGGTGGTAATAGCAGGATTAGCAAAGGTGTTTTTAAGATTGGTGCAGGTCTGACTTAGAGTACGATCACCGTTGAAATTAAGGCTTGCACTAACTTGTATTATCTAATCTAAAGTAGATACAAGAATTTTATGCAGGTACTCATGTAGGTAGTGTGACTATGCTCAGGCGTTTAGTGTGGACGCAACATGGAGAATGTTAAAGATGTCAGGTAGAGGGGTGTTGGCACAAGGATTGGTGTTTGAACAAGGTGACAGGATGGGGAGAGAGGGAACAAGAGGTGTCATAGCGAGAAACCCATTAGATGAATTGATTTTGCCTGAGGGTTGGCCTAGGTAAGTTAAAAGGGCATGAGGGCAATGGCTTGTTCTGCCAAGTACCTAATCCTTGTGTTGATGCTTCCCATGATCCTTCCCACATATTGTACAGGTATGTGGTCGTCCCCATGGGCAAGGTGTTGATGTGCATTTCTCTTTGTTGAATTTCCTGCATGGATCGCTGAGGTTAGCTAGGACACAGTTGAATTGTGAGCTCTTTGTCGGCGCTGCCTTGCGGTGGCCGTAAACGTGCTTGGACAGAAGGTCATTGTCCTGATGTGCCTATCCAGAGTAGTTTCCAGCCGCCATCTTTGCACGTTGTCAGTTAAAGAATACTGAGTGGTAGTTATACACCGCTGACCACTTGTATTCTGCTACCAACTTCAGGAGATGGACAATGTAGCAGTAGAAGGCTCTGGTGGATGCTGGCAAGTTTGTGTGGAATGTAAGGATGTCAAAGTAGGTGAAAAGGAGGATGAGAACCATAAACAGGGTTTTGTATTCCTTGGCTGTCCAGTGGCTCACTTTGAATTGGTTTGTTGAGTCATTTAAGGAGTAGGCTGTCTCCTTATCGTGGTTTGTGATGTCGAGTTTGTGGAGGTCTGCTGCTCAAAGCTCATGCGTGATGATAGCTCCAATTACCACGGCATCAACATTGAGGAGTTGGGTGCAAAAGAATAGGGATGGGACAGAGGACAGAGACATACCGTTGGCATCTATGCTCAAGATTGGTGGCACAAATGTGCTACTCTCTGCAGGTGGTATTGTCAGGGGACTATCCATTTGGGGCCTAGCTGCACCCATTTCCACATTTCTAGCCTTTAAAACATGTCCTGAAAACATGTTTTCATGGTTTCTGGCCATGAAACTCAAGAGACACAATCTTGTGACGTGTTATGTGTTTGTTATGTGACTGTGATTTGTAAATTTACGAAGTTTCTTTCTGCTTTTGGTAACTAGGTCACATGCTGATCACATGATACCTAAAACATGTTTCTACACTCTATTTTCGATGTTTTAGGTGTTTCTCTTGTTTGTGTGTGGCTTATATGTATTGTACAGTTAGTTCTCATGCTTATAAAGCCATAGAAGCGTCAACCTTGGCTTAGAGAATCCTTAGACTTGTTCTCTTTGGATTTCCCTCTGCCAAGTTAGTAGTTCTGCACTTATCTGCCTGTATAATACTCAATGCATTTTGGATTTCCCTCTACCAGCTGTGTGATTTAGCCACAGCCTCCAGAGGTTGCCCTTACAAGTATGGGGACTATGGGAGATGCTGTTGCTTGCAAGGCAGATGTTGAGCTTTGCAAAGAGTTCTGTTATCATTACGTGAAGTTGCCTGTTAGAGTTGTAGAGTTTGCTGAACTCCTTGAGGCAAGACTGTTTTTGTATCAGTAGGAGAGGACATAGAAGCAGACAGAGAAGGGGTGGGTGGGTGAGGGCTAATGAACCAACTGTCTGAAGCATGCAAAGGATGCGATGGCATATGCAGTTGTTTGAATAATCAATCTGGTCAACATGTGTGAAAACGTGTGATGTAATGTGGGTGCGGTTCTGATCAAGAACGTGTGCTGCGAACACAGTGTGAGACAACAAGGGAAAGAAACACGTATTGAGAACTTACTTGCAAGCGCAGTGTAAGACGACAAAGTTGTTTAAAACTGTGCTTGCCGGTATATGAGTGTGAAGAGACAATGAGAGTGTGATATGGAGTGTGATATGAATTATGAGTGAAAGGGAACACAATGACAGTGAACCATTCTTTGCCTGAATTAACCTTGGACAACTATCTCTCACTAACCTGCCTGATCCAATAAATTTTATTAATGAGGTCAATTACTATTTTATAAATAAATACAAGTTTATGAGCATAACAAAATATGATATTAAAGAACTGTTAAAACAGGCAAAGCACAGGGGACTGAATAGTCACTAAAGCTGAAGTCCGGAGTTAGAAACTGAGGGCTTCAGATGGAACTACATGAGTATATATACCAGAGTGTGGATGTACCATGTGAATAAACTGAATAGAAAAGAATCATATGTATGATGTGAGGAATG
>JAGGAX010008618.1:0-10013 GCA_017657335.1 Termitomyces titanicus | reverse complement strand
GGTTGAGTTTCTTGGCTGTCCAGAGATACTGAAGGTTCTTGTAGTCTGTCCAAACTTCAAACTTGTACTGTGCGCCCTCAAGAAAGTGTTGCCATTCTTCAAAGGATTGAATGATGGCAAGCATTTCCTTGTTGTGAATCTTGTAGTTTTGCTTGATGGCATTTAGGCTCTTTGAGTAGAACGCTACGGGATGCCACTTGCCATCCTCCTTGGACTGTTGAGACAAAACTGCACCTATTGCAAAATTAGAGCTGTCAGCTTCAATGCGGAACAGAGAATTGTTGTTGGGGAAGAGGAGGACTGGCTTGGAGGTAATGGACTTGAGGGCGTTGAAGGTGGCTTGCTGCAAGGCTCCCCACTGTCAACTCACGTCCTTAACCATGAGGTCAAAGAGAGGGCACACATGGTGTGAGAAGTCCTGGATGGACCTCTGGTAGAAGTTGGTGAAGCCCAGAAAGGCTTGCACTTCCTTTTTGTTCTTGGGCTCTGGCCACTCCACTCCACTACATCAGCCACATTCACCGGGTCCATCTCCACCATTCCATGTGAGATGATCAGCCCAGGTACTCAACCTTAGTCTGCTCAAACTCGCACTTCTCAAGCTTGAAGTAGAGTTGGTGTTGGTGAAGACATTCCAGCACAATGTGCATGATCTGTCAATGCTCCTCAAGTGTCTTGGTATAGATGAGGATGTCATCAAGATACACGCAGACAACTCCTTCTGCAATGAGGTCATGAAAGATGTTGTTCATCATTGTCTGAAAGGTGGCAGGGCTATTAGTGAGACCAAATAACATCACCAGAGGTTCAAAAAGTCCATGATTAGTCTGAAACGCTCCCTTCCACTTATCACCTTCCTTGATGTGCATGTTGTTGTAGCCCCAACAGACATCCAACTTGTTGAAATATCATGTGCCTTGAAGGTTATTGACAAGCTCGGAGATGAGGGGAAGTGGGTATGGTGCAGTTCACTTAGAGACCACCAAACTTTGACAAATAATATTGCACCTCCAAAAATTGATATTATTCTCATCTTTCTTGTCAAAATGCTCCTTTTGATGAGGGGAACAAAACCTCAAGACAGATTTTCTATATCTTCAAAATTGACCAAGTTATATTTTTTTGACCATCTAATTTGGTGTTTCCTTATGGGGAAGTATCTAAAAAGGAAATTATCTACTTTAAGTGTTGAATGTCTGTTTGCAACTGTCTCTGGAACACATCAGTGGGATTTGTACTTGGTAGAATTAAACTGTTTCACTTTAACCTGAGCCTCCTGAGTTCCAAGTCCTTCATGGTAGGCATCCATCTACCTATGCATATGGTGCTCCCATTTCTGAATGGTTGAGATTTGGACAGATGCAGGAGCGCATGACATATTCTCCTTCAAAGTTTTGAAGGTCATATCACACTGCTCATGCAGATACCTTTTTACTGCTCCCCAAAAGAACTTTATAAAATTGAGTACACAGTGAAATTTGGGGAGCAGTATGCACAAGTGTCCAGCCACTTCGATAATTTCCTGTACCAATGACTTCTGTTGCTTAAAGTCAGGTTGGTTTGACATGATATGCAAGCAACAACATGTGATTGCATCTGCTTCACATTTATTCTTGCATTTTCCACAAATTCCCTCTATATTGATGCTCCTTTCAGTCAGAACCTGGCAGAGCCCTTTGGGTTCATTGGAATTTGTTGGATGATCCAGTGGGAAGATCATATTTTGTATGATGGTCTGACCATCACATTCAAACCAATCATGTTGGAAATGTGCCTGCTTCCCACCAGGTTTCACATTCATACAGTTTGCAACCATCAGCATATGCTGCATGACCCTGAGATTTATTGACCATGAATAGTGCTTGATACCCTAGTCCATGAGCCTTCTAAAATGCAGGAATAAGCTTTGCCAAGATTAAGTAGAAGCACAAAGATGAAAATTAGATTAAGCTTACCTGTGCACAGAACATGTCGCCTGTCCAATAACCATCATAATTCTTGCCATACTCAAGTGTTTGACTGGCCTCAGATAACCATCCAACCATTGAACAAATGACATCACTCTGATGAAGGCCACGGCCTGCCCCCTTCTTTCTGAGTTTGTGTTGGTTATCAAAAACCCAGCTTTTTAAAACTGTATTGTGTGCCTGTGCAGTCATCTCATCCTGTGCAACAAGAACCAGTGGTCATTCAACATAATTCTGAGGCTCAATAGCTACATCCACATCCTCCATGGTGTAACAAACCAGGTGGGGAAAGTACTCTTTCATTAAAGGTAGAAAGATGTTGTTTCGGTACTCGAGAACATCAGGGCGGTCATGTCCATCAAAATAAAGTCCCTTCTTGTATCCAATGAAGTGGAATCCCTTGTTTTGAAGCCATTGACGTGCAGTACTGACAGAAACTCCCTTCGTGACTTTCATTTGAATGCGTGGAAAAAGTTCAACTTCCATATACTTCTTGAGACCACGGGGCATCTCCTCATCAATGATGTGACATATATACTTCTTGGCAGCATCTGGCACCAACTTTCCCACTGAGAACAACTGTAATTTTGCTGGATTAATGGCCCATTTGTTCAATCAAATGAATGCAAGAAGTTTGGCCCAGATTACAGAATCACTCAACACCGAGTAAACTTTTACATGATGTCCTTTTTGAGATGTTGGAAGGCTGCACATCTTGATCCAATTGTTTGCCCACTCACGCAACTTTCTCCCTCCCCACTTTTCTGCAAACCCATAGCTTTCTGCAGCACGTTCTGATGCATCCACAGATAGATGGCCATTCTTAACAACCATACAGAGGAAAACCTGTATTGCAAGGGTGCGATATGCCTGGAGTCCCTTTGGTCCTTCCTCAAATTTTGTCTTCTGGGATTTGATAAGCCTCCCAATGTCCTCAAGAGCTTTTTCCAATTCCTTTTTCTTTGCTCCTTCTCATGCTGCTTTCAGACTGGAACCTCAAGACGCTGTTGTTTGGATGGTGGAGCGACTGATAACAGAGATCACATTGGTGTCTTTGTGGATGAAGATACAGGCTTGGTAGTGTTATCTTCCTCATTATCTGCTTTGTAACTATTGTCTTCATCATCAGAGGAGAAGTTTGTGAGCTCTGCAGGAGTATACATATCTTCATTGCCCATCTTCCCAGCAGTATTATGATCTTTTGTGGTCTTGGTCTTCAAGGCAGCAGGGACAGAGGATGAGGGATGTGGAGCAAAATAGTTGTGCATGAGGACAACCTTTGGGTCATCACTAATGATTTAGTGAGTTGCTTATTCTTTTCTTGGCTGAATAGTCACTCATGAAGCCTTTGCACATTCTCGTGCTGCCTATTGTTCTCACGCTTTCTTCTCATTGTGTTGATAGGTCTGCACTGACAGCCCAGTATATCCAAGAGCTCGATTGGCTTCTGCTTCCTTCCATTCCTTCCCTGTCTTTGGAGCTTGAATGTGATGATACAGGCTTGTCTCTTCTTGAGGCATCACAACCTCTTCCTCACCAAACTCACTGACAGTTTCATATCCAGCCTCTGAAGCCTGTGAGTCTGTTTCATCATCATCTGTAGTGCCGTAATTATTGACACCACCTTGCCAAGCCATCTCAGAGTCTGAATCCAAGTCAACAACAACTGGAAAAGATGTGTGTGCATGTCAAATTTCAGGTGTCAGTGTTGTCTCTTGTCTTCCTTTTAGGACCGTGGCATGCACTCAAGAAGCAGCAATCTGAAGGTACTTCTTTTTGGATGGCATTTAAATGTGATGGATATCTAGAAAAACATGCATTGTATGTACATATATAGGACACATATGTACATAGAATATTTCTTTACCAAACATGTAAACTATGTCGGTTCAAGCCTCCAACATGGCAAAATTTGGCCTCCAGCCAATTTGATGCCTGTCACAAAGTTGTGGTATCTAAGTGAACTGCACCATAGCAGTTCTTGACTATCATCACATTTAGAACATGGTAGTCCTAAACCAGATGGAGAGATCCATCCTTCTTCTTGATGAAGAAGACTGGAAAGGCTATAGGTGACTTTGAAGGATGTATTGATACGGCGGGGCTGAGAACCAACAATTATAAGCTGGAACAAAGGAGTGGGGGATTGCAACAAGGGCAAAAGTTATGGAGCAACGCAAAGAGCAGACACCACTAGCCAAATCTGAAAGTAACACCAAAAGGAATGGTCAGCCGGCGAACAAATAACAATGAGACCAGGGACTCATGGAAAGGAGGTCAGGGATAGTAGACAGGTGGTATGGGTCCATGCGAGGGTGAGAGGATATAAAAGAAGAGAAGAAACAAGAGGAGAGACAAGTTCGAATAGTAGGCTCCAGGTACCCCAGTGAGTGGTAGCCCCTAGGTTGAAATTCAGCTTCTAGTCTTGCAAATCTTATTACAAGTTTCCGTGACATACTATCAAGAGTCTTTTGACCATCACACAACAAATCAATAACAAAATAACAGTTTATTAAAACTACTACTTGTGTGAACTAGTTTTGAAGTTGGGCAACCAACTTTGTGTTAGATTACCTATCAAGCACATCATCTGGAGCCCACCATGAGGGGTATCCAAACTTTAAAAACAAAGTCCACATGTTAGAGTTTCCAGTTGCCAGAGCTCAATAAAAACAAAAAGCGAATATATTTGCATGGTTGGGATTGCAACCAGTATTGCCTAGAACAACTACACATCAACAAGGACAAGTGGTCACAGCAAGTCCTTTGAGAGTGCACAAAACAAGAGCTAAAGGAAAAGAGGGAATAGAGCAGAATCTGTTTGACACCCCAGACATTAATCAAATAACAAAGATCATTTGGCAGAATCAAAGCACTCCACCAAGAGATAACATGGGAGATGCATTTAATCGTGTACAATGATTGCCATTGGCAACAAGTAGAGATGCCCCAAGGTTTGATCAATCTAAGCCTGCAGAGATTAGGCATTTCTTGAAAAGAATGAAGACCATATTTACCATTGCTAGTATTGGGGAGGCTAAGGAGCGCAAAGAAAAGATATTGGACTATGTGGATGCCCAAACAGAGATGGAGTGGAAGGGACTTGATAGCTTTGAGGGAGAAGACTGGGCGACCTTCACAAAGGAAGTCTTGGATTCATACCCTGAGGCCATCAATGATGTTGGGAGTGTAGCTACACTGGAAAGGATATGCCAAGAGCATGCCAGGCTGAGCACCTCTGATGTGAAAGAAGTCCACTCCCTCATAAGGCAGTTTAGGGCAGAAGCAAAGAAGCTAGGCAACGTTAGAGGAAATGGGGACTTAATGAAGGAGTTCCTGGGGTGTCTGAATGTCGACTTCAGAAAGCTGGTGTTAGATGAAGCTCTTATAAAGTATGGGCACCACACCAATGAGGACCGTAAAAGGCATAAAGATGATAAATATGACTTAGAGGAAATAATGAAGATGGTCAAGATCATGTTAGACGATGCCTCTAACAATAAGGAGGAAGAATATGACAGAAAAACAGAAAAGACAAATGAGAGGATAGAAAAAGTAAAAGTATAGTCTCCAGAGACAGAGGAAAAGTTGGCAAACTTGCAGGACAGTGTTATGGCTATGGGAAAAGAATTCAAGTTGTACATGCAGACCATGCAGCAAGAACTAAAGTCAATAGTGCAGTTCTTGAGTACAAACAAGAATAATCCAGTACCTACCCTACACTCCTCTTATACCAACCCTGGGCAAGGACAACCAGATGGTGGCAGGTGTTTCCATTGTTGGGAACTAGGACACCATCACTATCAGTGTCCCTCTATGAAAAAGCAGGCGGCAGAAGAGAAGTTGATCCTGGCAGATGGAAAGCCAAGGATGAGGAATGGTGATCCAGTACCACAAGAGCCAATGACAATCTCTCCTAAGAAATGGGTAGAGCTGGTGGCTGACCAACAGGTTGGGGCCTTCTATAATTGGAGCATGGGCTCATCACAACCAGCTCCAGCAACAGAAGAGTCAGTGGTCTATTCCACTTTCACCAATTCAGTCTGTGATTCAAGAGATGATATGATTGAGCACCTGGCAATGGAGCAGCAAGATGTTAAAGAGGAGTTCCAAAAAAAGATGGAGGAAATGTATGCAATGTATGCAATGTTTGTGAACACAAGGGCCACGGAAAATGCAGAGGAAGTGGCTAAAAATAACCAGAAGGATTTTTAGAATCCTCAATGAAGGCAGCAAGAAAAGAAGGAAGGGCACCTAATTCAATGTCAGTGCCACCGCTGGAGAGAAATCTAAACAATCTAGGGAATAGTAAGGAGAGAGAAGCAATGGGAGCACAAGCCAAGCCATTAGACTTGCCCTTTGAGAGGGTACTAGCTGTCAATGGGAGTTTTTCCAACGGCTGGAGAAAGTATGAGAAAAGAGGGGCTGCACAAGTAGTAGATCAAATCTTGAAGATGGCAGTAACTGTGGAAACACAGGACTTACTGGCCATTCCAGGAGTTAAAAAAGAGTTGGACAAAGCAGTCAGTAAGAAGGAAAAGGGGAAGTTTGGCATGGCAGCACCTATAACCAAGGTAGCTGTACAACAGCAGGCTGCTGTGCGAGAGGACAGGTTTGCCTTAGCTGGAGAAAAAGTTGATGTAGCTGACTTGCCACAGGCAACCTACTATATCTCAGATGGGAAGGAAGAAGGAATACCTAAGGGGGCAGTAGTGCATCAGGACTGTGTAGAGACATTCCTAGATAACCTACCTCCAGGAGAAAAACCAACAGTGGTATATGTAGCAAGGGACCTCCAAGTCCTGCAATCATTGAACCCTGTGGTTAATGGACAAGCCAATGTTGGAGCCATTCTGGACAGTGGGTCTCAGATTGTTTGCATGGCATTGGATAAAGCACAGAAGGTTGGGCTTACTTGGGACCCAGACATATGGTTATGTATGGAGTTGGCCAACCAACAAGTCAATGAGTCTGTAGGGTTAGCTAAGAATGTGCCTTTTAAGTTTGGGGAAGGGTTTACTCTTTACTTGCAAGTGCATGTGTTTGTGGAGCCAGCCTATCCAATATTGTTAGGGTGGCCATTTGACACACTAACTGAAAGTAACATCCAAAACCTGAAAGATGGATGCGCTATCATTACACTGCATGATCCAAAGACAGGCAAAAGAATGGCCTTGTCTACAATTGAAAGAGGAAAAGTAGAGGTAAAGGAAAGGAGTAAGCCAAGTGAGGAGGTAGAAGTCTAAGCCTTGAGGAGTTGGTTGAGGACTAAGGAGAGGCTGTAGTTTTGCTGGAAGGGAGTGAAGAAGAGGGATATTGGGTAAGAGGTTGTTATGTGAAGAAGGGAGAGTTTGGACAGGAGGAATTGAGAGATACCTACTTAGCAGCATATCATGCCACAGGTAGTACTGGTGAAAATACTGAGAAGTTGTTGTCAGCCTATTTGCAAGGGAAGTTGAGTTATCTGCCAAGTAGTAAGGATAGAAAGCAAGGAAGTGTACCAACAGTCGAAGTGTTAATGGGAAGAAAGTATAAGCTGATAGCAAAGAAAGTTTGGCTGGTACTTGGTATGATGCCAGAAGAGTTTAGGATTGAACGCAATATAAGGGGAGACCCACTTGCAACAATGCCTAGACTAGACCCATGTCCACCAGACTTCCAGCCCACAAGGCAGTATACAGAGGAAAGTAAGCAGGTCATTGATGAGGCACATCTAGGAGTCTTTCTGTGGCCAGAAGAGAGAAAACTAGTCAACCATGTTATGATGGAGCAGAATGAAGCATTTGCATAGAATGATGAGCAGAAAAGAAAATTTAAGACAGAGTTCTTTCCACCTGTTGTGATGCCAGTTGTACCACACACACCTTGGGTGTTAAAGAAGGGTCAAGGGACTATACCACATTCCAAACACCTTTTGGAGCCTTGCACTTGGTGACATTGCCAATGGGGTGGACAAATTCTGTCCCCATTTTTCATGATGATGTCACCTACATCTTGCAAGATGAAATACCACATGTGACATGGCCGTACATAGATGATGTTCCAGTATGTGGGCCAGCAACACGTTATGAAAAGAGTGATGGGACTTTCGAGACCATACCTGAAAATCCTGGTATCTGGCAATTTGTGAGAACATTTAGCAGAATGTCAACCATGTCTTGCAGAGAATCAAATATGCAGGGGGCACATTCTCAGGCACCAAATCAGTCTTGTGCACTGAAGAAATTGTGGTAGTAGGCCATTTATGCACTTATGGAGTCAAAAGGATATGCTGCACTGATGAGTTGGGGAGATTGTCAAGACTTGCCAGAAGTGCAAAAGTTCTTGGGGACTATGGGCACTTTCCGAGTATTCATAACGGACTGTGCTAAGATTGCTGAACCACTCAATAGGTTCACCAAGAAGGGTGTACCTTTTGAATGGGAAGAGGAGCAAAGAGGAGCAATGAGAGAGTTAAAGGGTTGGTTAGCCAGCAGTGAGGTGCTTTGGCCAATAGACTATGACTCAGCAGGGGCAGTATTACTGGCTGTTGATACTAGTTGGATGGCAGTGGGATTTGATATATCTGAGGAACTAAGGGATGAGCCAAAGACTATGGTGTTTGAGTACCCAGATCAATTAGCAGGGGTACCTGATTGGGAGAAACATGTACCATTGGAACTGAAGGAATTCATTGGGGACATAGACACCAGGGAAGGTTACCTCCAGGGTACTGCACAAGAGATTACAGACTTTGATGAGGAGGTAGCTGAGGCTAGACAGCATGAAGCACAGCTTCAATCTGCAGTCAAAGAAACTGGCAAGTTGGACCCAGTGGCAGTGTTGACATTGGCAACTGAGGTGTTACCCAAAGAAGAGTTGGAGGCTGGTGAGCAGGAATACTCTGATGCCCACCAAAGTGAGAAAGGGAAGATTTTGGTGGCCTGAACTGGAAGCAGATGTCCACTGGTATGTGTCAACCTGTCACTTATGTCAGGTCAGGCAGAAACTAGTTCTGCAAAGAGCACCAACAGTAACATACACACTGTCAATATTTGAAACCATCCATATTAATACTATGCACATGACACCAACGTCAAATCAGTGCCGTCCCTCAGCAAGGTTGTCAACACACTCCATCAGAGCAGGGTCAAGACCCTCACAGAAGGTGAGACAGAGCTGGAGACCATTGGGGTATCCTGCCTTTTCAATAAACACACAAAAAGAGTCAATGTGCTCATCCAGGGTCCACTTCCCTCGACCGTACTGGCTAAGGTCACAGAGGGAGAGGGTGACAGTCTGAGCAGGGTCTAGGAGGAAGGATTTGGCTCAAAATTTGCTCTCAAAAGCCTCCCAGTTCACAAACATACCAACACCAGCAGGCGCCAGAAAACTTGTAGTGCATAAGTGGAAGCTTGGCTGGTCTTCATATAGGACAAGACCCAGGCTATCTTCAATGCATCAGAGTCAAATGTGTTGCCACTGAGATGGATGTAGGTGATGCAGAACTGAAGGATACGCTCCTCAGCAGCACAGTTGCCGCCATATGCATCTAGCAGTGCTGGGCATGGAATTTTGGAGCGGACCACAGCAGCAGCAGCGAGATGAGCAGCAGCATTGGGTCCTGATGGTGCAGGGGGAGCGGAGGGAGTAGCCGCAGCTGGAGGAAGGCACTCTAAGAGCATCTGGAGGGAGTTGAAGATGGTGGTGGTGGTTTGGTGGAGTCTGGCAAGTTCAGTTGTATGGAGGGTGAGGGAGGCTTGGGTAGTCTGCACCTGAGTCTCTAGAGCAATCAGGCAGTTCCAGGCTTTGTTCTCCAGTTTAGGAGCTGCTGGAGGAGGAGCTGGAGGCACAGGAGTGGTCATAGAGAGCAAGCAGGGGCTAGAAGCAATTCAGTGGGGGAGAGACCAGAAGAGGCAAGAAGACAGGCTCAAACAAGCTAAAGGGGGCTCCCAGACCAAAAAGAGAGACTTGTTCTGCTGTAAGGGCAACCTCTGGAGGCTGTAGCGCAATCACACAACTGGCAGAGGGAGATCCAAAGTCTATTGAGTACTGTACAGATACATA
>JAGGAX010008617.1:0-10038 GCA_017657335.1 Termitomyces titanicus | reverse complement strand
AACCAGGACATCAAATGGAAGACTGAGGCATTGAGAAATGGAAAGAAAACACCAGATGAGTCTGGAGTTTGTCCAATTTCCTTTGCTGTGGGACCAAACCCAGCAGGTGGATCTAGTGGTACTTCATTGACTTTGCAGACAAACATAGGTGCATTGGCCACATGGTACAGGTCAATAAATTGGTCAGGCTCATGAGAAGGTGCAACTCTGTACCAACAGGATAGGCCCATTTCATCGGGCTCGGTTTCCAGAGAATCTGATTTGAGAGGGGGCGGCGATGGACTAGGGGCCTCAGGTTCAGCATGGCAACACTTACTATCTCAAATGTCATCTAATCGAGCATATTCTGCCATGAACTGTTGAAGTGGTCGGGGATCTGAAGGCAAAAAATTGATTAGATGGCGTGGAGTCTTTCAAATTTGCTTCTGAGGCTGAGGAGAGAGTCGAGGAGATTGGAATATGGGTGGATTACTGGGAGGGGGACTTTCAGAGAGTACCATTACGTTGCCGTTTGTTGCGTTGCTGTCAATAGCTTCAATATTAATAAAATCATTTTTGACCTATAATATCAAATCAAATTAGAATTGAATATTTGGTGAAGGTACTCACTGCAATTGCCTCATTACTTGGCCCAGCATGAGATATAGGGCCTGTGCCAAGTTTGAGAGGTTTTTGATTTGGGCATTGAGGTTGATGGGCCTTGACTTGGTGATTTGTCTCAAAAGAACGGTTACAGTATGAACATATATACATTTTGAATAGAATTAGAATCTCATGGGGATGAAGACTTGAACCTGAAAATATTCCAAGTTCAAATGTTGTGACACATCACAATGCACGTGACTTGTCGGACTTTCATTCAGATGTGTCTCGACTTTATTGGTTCTCACCTTTCTCCTCCACCACCGTCATGCCGCATCACCCACAAGATGTTGAGAGTGATGAGGAGCAAGAATCACCATCATGCCAATTGACCCGTCGTTCACCATCGAGAAAAGGGGCACGCTCACTATCAGAAAAGTCTACACGCTCATCAGCACGCTTGCCATCGAAGAAATCAGGGGAGTGGGATATTTTCTTGAAGGCACTGAAAGTAAGATTGATTTCAAAGATTCAGCAAGGAAAAGGATTGTAAGTAATCACTACAAAATTATCTCATATGCTAACTTCTCTCTCAGATCAGGCCCTCTAGCACCATACCATGAATCTGGGAAATTGATCCCGTGTGTTGTTAACCCTTTTTGCAATTTAGATGCGGTTTTCATGCATGGTCTAGTGGATGCGGGCTATCTCAATAGTGACTTATTTGATTTGGAGGATGATACAACACAGGTTGACAACGAGTGAGTTATTTCATTGCATATATGCACTATATACTGATTATATGCTTATATTTTGCTACCTTAGCAATCCCAATTTTATCAGCAGAACACAACAACATATTAATGTGTTTGAGGCTATCATGAAGATTACCCCTAACCTCAATCAAACGTTGCAGAAACTCTGCAATTCATGGCAGGGGAAGGACTTTTATGATAGCACACTGAATGATCTGGTCAAGGTGGTACGTATTTTTGTCTACAGTCTCTCTGCTGTCCTTGCACTGAAGCCTTTTAGTTCAACAACGGTATGATAAGTGCTAGGACAGCAGACACAAGAAAAGTCTCGCATGATCTCCCACTCCTCTTGCAAAGCGCCGACATCAAATATCTCATTCCTGATCTGCAACTACCCCTTCCGCAACTCAGGACATCGCACGGATTCGACTATATATATATGGGCGTGTTGCTTTGCCCTGCCCATTTGTTGGATCAGTTTGACAAAGAGTAATTCCAAACCTATCTTTGATTCATTGCTTACCTGCACACTATGGTTTTCTTATCCAATTATGCAATGGTGAGATCAAGGTTACCACTCACAATTTCCCAGCATATATGTACGACGAGACACATTTTCCCACTGAGAGCACAGGTGGTGGCCAGTGCAAAAATGCATCTAGCTCATCCTGCTCCTTTGGGGCAAGAGGATACACCTTTCAACTAGAGGGTTCAGTGCCTGGGATAAGTTCTATTGCATGATCCCATTGCTTGCGCTCAGGGAGTGAATCAAACAATGTCTTGGAGAACACGTCTTCAAAGTCATGGAGGTGATGAGGAACCGTGCTGCAAAAGGGCTTGGGCTGGGAATTTGCCACAAATGCCTGGGCCAAGCGTTGGGATGTAGTCTGGCTCACCCATATCTCTGCCATGCTGGGTGGGGCATGCAGAGTAGCCACATAGATACTATCACCTACCTCAATAGCCTGGTCTGGAGACTTGGGGTCTGGAGCGCTGGTGAACTCACCCTCATGTCCATCTTCCTGTGGGGGTTTGCACCTACCTTTGTCATCCTTGTAGAGAGCCTCTCTATGAGGGAATGCCAAAGGGGGCAGATCCAACAGGTCAATTTCAGCAAAGGGGAGATACCCTACACAATATGCATGTATGGCAGCATGCTCCTTGACCAATGCTCTATGCTTCTCTCAAGCTTCTTTGGCGCACATGGAGCAACGTTGGGGGCACCAGTTCATGCAAACCTCACCACTGGACCAATTGATCCTGGGGTTGTGCTCTCAAAGCCAAGTGAACCTGAGGATCATATCTTGCTTCTCCAAGCCTGTGACAGCAAAAGTGGCACATTCAGAATGAGAACAATAGCGCAAAACCAAATCTATACCAGAGTGAATAGAGCCTGCTTTGTTGAGAGTGCCGTCAATGTTGTATACAGGGATAGGGTGAGATAGAGGTCTGGTGGTTAGTTGATGTTGCTTCACATAATCAGCGTCATAATCAGCGTCGATGAAGAGCCCCATTGCACCACTGTCCAGCAAGGCCAAAACACTCTGGGTTTGTTGCATATCCATGGTCTCAATCTCCATGCTCAAGCACAGGGAGTTGGACAAAGGAGTAGAGGCAACAACATACCATTGGGGAAGGTGTTGTTCCCAGCAAAGGAAGCAAGGGAGAGGAGAGTGTGGTGCACAAGAGGGGAGCAGATCAGTCAAGACTTTGACTGAGGGGGTATCTTGTACGTCCTCATGGTTGCCATCATTGAATGGTCAACAGAAGAAGATGTATTGACAGATTCTACTGACAGACAGGCAAACCAATTAGCACTAGGTGGTGGAGGTGTACAACTCATCCATTGCCCAACTGAAAATCCTCTCCTGCTTCTGGGAGGGGAGCAGCAGCACCTCATACCTCCTCAGAAGTGGACTCCTCCAACAGTGCGTCTGGGGAAGGCTGTCTGAGTGCATCCTTTGCTGCAAGGAGCTGCATCAAGAGGTCCTCCTGCTCTATGGAGAAGAGATATTGCACCTCCATGCCCTGAGGACAGTGGCATGCAAAGTGGCCAGGCTTGCCATAGTGGCAACAGAGCAAGGGAGTGAAGGAACATTGACAAGAGGCATTGACGTTCATGGGAGGTCCTAAGTGGAAGCTCGGCCAGTCTTCATGTAGGACAAGACCCAGGCTATCTTCAACGTGTCAGAGTCAAATGCATTGCCACTGAGATGGATGTAGGTGATGCAGGACTGAAGAAAACGCTCCCCAGCAGCGTGGTTGCCATTGTATGCATCTGGCAGCACTGGGTATATAATTTTGGAGCATACCACAGCAGCAGCAGTGGGACAAGCAGCAGCGTTGGGTCCTGATGGTGCAGGGGGAGCAGAGGGAGTAGCCAAAGCCAGAGGAAGGCACTCTAAGAGCGTCTGGAGGGAGTTGGAGATGGTGGTGGTGGTTTGGTGGAGTCCGGCAAGTTTGGTTGTATGAAGGGTGAGGGAGGCTTGCACCTGAGTCTCTAGAGCAATCAGGCGGTTCCAGGCTTTGTTCTCCAGGTCAGGAGCTGCAGGAGGAGGTAGACTGCTGCTCATTGGGAGACTGGACACACTAGAAGTATTGTCGAGGATTAACATGATGGGAAATCGATAAGGACAATGACAACAACAAAAGAACTTATAAGGTTCAACTCATATGAGTTTGTCAGTGTTTATAGCTTGGTCTCAAAATATCCACCATGTCTGAATGGCCAACAGGCAAGAACGCAAAATGTAAGTGTTTGTTTGAAAGTTTACAGATAACTGCTTCAAACTTACCTTGGTATATAGGGTGGGAGCCTGTAGGTCCCAATAAATAGAAATGTCTAGCTTGTCACGATGGACCACACCCAGGACAGGACAAACAAGCAGCTATTTGCTATGAGGAGACTGCCAAGCATCAACAATTGATAGAATACACCTCACAGCCCTACACACTAATGGAACTTGGGGAAGCTACAATGTCTGGTGTTCATACTCTACTCCAAGAGATGGAAACCTCTCCTAGTTGTGAGTTGTTCATACCAGTTCTAGGGGATGATGGGTACACCATTACCTCAACATTGGTCAGTCTGGTTAGAACACCACCAGCCAATACAGTCAAATTAACTGAATCCCTCCTCAACTTTCTGGGTGATACGGAGTTGTCTGATGAAGAGGAAATGGAGAGATTGGCTTCCAATGTCAAGCCCGAGGTAGAATTTGATCTTGAGCTAGAAGAATTACATGCAGGGTCAAACGGTAAATATCAACACAATAGTAACATGTCATCATACTAATATTTGGACTTAAGCTTTGAATGAATGCATGAGTCAATCGACTAAACAAAGGAGAATGGATTACAATTCTCAGACTCATGTAGAATGGTACTCATGGCCCAATAAACTGGTGAATGGTGTTTTGAGTGTCCATAAGAAATTGTTGAACCTTCTGGCCTTTTCAAAGGCTTGCACTCTTGACCTGTTAATGCATCTGCCATGCTCAGTTTTTTCCAAATGGCAACTCAATATCTTACTGTGGCTCCTTTGCATGAACAGCATTGAGGGTGTGCCCTCTGTAAGCACTATCAAACAAATGAACAAGAACCTCCACAAAAGTTCTGGTATTCGAACGATAGATTATAAGGGTGCACTGGGTAATTGGTACTCTTGTAATTCTTTATTGGATATTGTGGCTCAGGTACATATTTGGAAACTCTTTTTCATTCTCTCTGACCTTTGTTGACTTAAAGAATTCTCTAACCCACATGTCTGCCCACACCTTCAATTTTATGCTGAGGACAATGGAAGTTCTGTCAATGAATATTTTGAAGCTCGCCATTGGAGGGAAACTGTCCCCAAAAATGATGATTGACAAATCAAGCTTACACCAATGGCAGACATACATGGACAACATTTTTACCTTTACAAACACTGTCTTTTTTAAAATGGTGGTGTTTGTGTACCTTATGAGTGGTTCAAGCAGAAAGGGAAAATTTATGCAATGGCTTGGCATATGTCGGTGGCGGAGACAGTTGCGTCGGGTCATGGGTGGGTTGTTGACAAGTTCAAACAGTACAAGGTCTCAGAGGACAATTTTTAGTGGTGTTTACAAGCTGGGAGTCAAGTTAGGCCACAAGAGACCTTCCCAGTCTCTCGAAGATTATTGGTTGGTGCACTCTATATCACAAACAATTAAATGACTCATCTTCTTTTTTTAGGATCATGAACCAAGGATTCTGCTCCATTGGAACCTTGGACACAAACAGATCCCAAGGTAGAAAACCAATGGCAAGCCAAGGCACAGGGTGCTCATGTTTGTGCCTTTCCAATGTGGCTATATTGTGATGATACATCGGGCAACTCCTCAAAGAAATGGAACAAACATAATTCATTTCTTTTTACTCCTGCTGGCCTACCACGAGAACATGTTCATCAGGAATATAATGTTCATTTCCTGTGCACATCAAATGTTTTGCCACCTCTTGAGATGCTAGATGGTATTGTCAGACAACTCGAGTGGGTATTCATTGTATATCTAATGTCTATTAGCCTGTTAACATTTAAACTATAGAGAAGCATGGAAGCCTGGCATCTGGGCCTATGACTGTGTTTACAAGGAGTATGTCCTGGTGATACCATCCATCGTTGCTTTTCTGGGTGATAACCCAATGCAAAGTGAATTATTGTGCCATGTGGGACTCATGAAAAAGTATTTCTGTTGTATCTGTAAGGTCAAGGGCTTTAATGGAGGCAATCACCAACCGCCTCTAGAGGCACAAACCAGAAATGACAGTGGAGGTAGCGACGCTGAATCTGTTCACAGAGACAAAGCTGGAAAGAGTAAGAAGCAGAAAGAAACTCTTGAAGGAATGGTTCAGCGTGTCAAGCATTTTTTGAATGTAAGCAACTCTATCTAGCTTTTGTATTCTTTGCTTATCACTATGTCTGTGAGACAGCGTGGACAGCCTAAGACCAAGAGCCAGACACTTGCAAATCTTGGAACAATTGTTGACAATGCAAAGACAGTTTGGAATCAGACAAAAATCAAGACTTTCAACAAGACCAATGTCAGTGTCAAAGAAAATTATCTTGAACACTTTTTGGACCATATGCGTTCATCATTTGTCAAAATTGCTTAATATGCAAAAAAACAAGATGCATTAGATCGGTTTGTGTTGACGCTCTCTGAAAACCTTTTCAGTCCGGTTGGAGAATTGCAGGCCTTGATCCACACTCTGATACCCCAGTCAAAATTCTGCATGTCATTTTGCTTGGTTTTGTCAAGTATCTTTGGCAGGATGCAGTTTTGAATCAGATCAAGAAGAATAGTCCCGAATATGATGCTCTCATTGCCCAATTAACTTCTTTTGATGTCTCTGGCCTCAACATATCCAAGTTATCTGGCCAGACACTGGTACAGTATGCTGGATCATTGACTGGTTGTGACTTCAGAGCAATAGCCCAAGCAGTACCATTTGTTTTACAGGGTCTAGTTACTCCAAAGTGTTACTCAACCTGGGTTGCACTGTCAAATCTGATACCTCTGGTATGGCAGCCTGTTATCAATGACATAGATTCCCATACGGTATGTAAAACCATCTTTGACATGGGTAACTATGCACTAACATGCTTGTAGATGGCATTGGAAGCAGCAATCCAAGACTTTTTGCTGCAAGTCACTGTGTGGACACCACGGTGGTTCAACAAACCTAAATTTCACATATTCCTGCATTTACCAGACCATATTTGTCGTTTTGGCCCTGCCATTCTGTTTGCCACTGAAGGATTTGAATCTTTCAATGCTGTAATCCAAGCCAAAAGTGTCCACTCCAATTGCTAAGCACCTTAACGCAATATAGCCCATGCATTTGCACAAGGGAGCCGTATTTGACATTACATGAGCAGTGGCCATATCTTAACAAGAAACTTTGATGGGGATAATGAAGTGCCAAGTAACTAAAACTTCATGCTACTGTTGGAACTGAGCCCCTCACCATCATATCTCAACGGAATATAGTAACAGATTATCTTGGCCATCAATTTCCTGACCATTCTCATGGTGAGTGCATGGTACTGCCTCCAGAGATCTCTGTCATCAATTTGAAAACAGGTAATTGCAAAAAAGCACAGTTTGACCCAGCTCCATTTGCTTCCACACAGATTGGACAATGGTTTCCTGATATGATGGAGACAATAGCTTTGCACTGCCTGCACAATCACTCAACAGCTTCAAAACCTGTCTTTCTTCAGATTTGTGAATCATCTACTCTCCAGAATGGTGACATGTGTCAGCCTTGATCCTGGATTCTTGCTCATGGAGCAGATGGTGCAACCTTGTTCTGTTTTGTCATGGAGATTGTACAGATTGAGGGATCTTCTAATCATCTTGCCTTGCACCCTGACATTTTCTTGGTGCAGAATGTCACCAATCATGGGCTGGTTAATCCTTATGAGATGCTGCGCATCGCTTTACAAGAAGATAGTTATTGTCTTATGAGTCCTACAGTAAGAACCCATCCATCCCTTGCTCAGCATTATGACTGACATTGAATAATAGTCATTACTATGTGTGGTGAATGTACAGCATCACTGCTATGCAAACAAATGCCAAACCTCCCGATCCACGTTTGTATGGCACGAGCATCAGACCACAATGCAGACAAGACCAACTGTTTCCCATGAAAATCCCCATGATCTGGTCTTGAATACTGCGCAAATGCAAGATTCAGTCCATCTTGGTGGCTTTTGCCAAAAAGCAATGCTCCAAACAGATATCAATGTGGAGGCCATGGTCTTAGAAGGTTCAAGAAATGAGATTGATATTTGAAAAGAGGCTGTAGCAAGCAGAGGTCATGGGTGAGGGTGAGGGCAAGATATTAGTCATGGGGATGAGCCTGGACAAGATTGAGTCTATGCATTACCAAAGCAGGAAATTTGACATACATGAACATCTATGATTTGCCATTAGCACGTTCATTTAAGTACCAGTGAGATGAAGGAGAGATGCACCACCAAGGTGAGGAAATTTGTGGTGAAAAAGATCTCTGAAACCAGAGCTGCTCATTCCACAAAAGATCAACATTGTTATTGCAATCAACGCTAACCTGAACTCATGCACTGTTCTTGTTAACATTCAAGTCTGCCTGCACCTTGTACAGTCTTCAATTCCTGCTCACTTAAAGCCGAGGCTGCCTGTGAACTTGCTGAGTTATAGGGATACTATCTTTTGTGCCATCATATTGGCTTGGACAAGAACCTGATAAAGATTTGGGTATGTGATGGCATCTGATGGGCCTCAACTGCCAATGTCAAAAATGTTGTCAGTGGTGCCAAGGATACTCATGGTCTGCATAGTCAACAGTTAATTTGCAGAAAGGGGAGAGGGAGCCTGAGAAGAGGAAAACACCTGTTTCTGTGGATTCTGTCCTACAGTCTTGAGATTTATATCCACATCTGGATGCCTAAGGAACCAAAGGGAGGCAGGGTCGCTAATGCCTAAAATCTGTAGCAGCGTGGGCATCTGTCAACAATGTTTCTCAATATAACTCACTCAACTTTACTCACATTCTGAAATGATTGCCCAGCTCCTGTTGAATCATAGCACCCACAAAGTGGGAAGCACTCTTTGAGGTCAGGATTAGTAGCCATGGTACTTGTTGCAGCATTGAGATGCACACAAATGCCTGCAGTTATAGCTGAACCATTGTGTAAGTATGATGTGATGCAATGATGTATGTGTGTTCCAGAAATGGGAAGAGCCCCATTTGTTAGCCGAAGTTCATCCTCATGCCAACAGGAATCATCCTGAGGATATGATTCTGTTGGGGTGAGGACAATTAGAAAGATATATCAATATGAACATGAATTAAACATTTTATTGGACTATAAGCAGTCTTGCATCAATTTGCTACTATATACAGCGCACACTTTCAATCCATGATCAATAATGATCAAATAAAGTCGATTTGAATGGATACAAACAAGATATAAAAACAGGTTAACATAAATTTCGCTTAGTGGGCTGTTCTCTGAATGAACAGAAATAAGACATTGGACTTTGAAGTTGATATGAAGTAGCACTTTCAGTGTCGGGCATGCAAAGTCAATTTTGATTGCACACAAATTTATATTTTAATTTAAATAATGACATTGACGTTGAGAGATCAGTCATCCAAATATCTGAAGGGTGCAGTTTGTCCTTGGGGCACCTACTCCTCCTGGCTGTGTACAATGACTCATACAGTGTGAAAAATTTGATAAAAATAATACAAATTATACCATACTTAGCTAGTGTATATACTTACCAACATTTGGGCTGTCAAAACAGCTCCACTTCAACTGTACAGTTCATAAAAACTCCGATTTTTGAGTAGTATATAAAAGCTCAAAATGTAGTATAGAAAACAAGAAATTGTCACACCCCGGAGTTTGAATTTTGTCTAAGCTCAATTCCAAATCGCTCTCATAAATTCCAAATGCAAAACCACCAAAAACATGAGTTAAACGGTAAAATATCAAGACTTGGTCATTTTTGGTGGTTAGCCACATCTACTTTGCCACTGATCGCCAATTCCAATTATGTATCATTCTACCAATTTTGTTTACGTTCCAATTCCGACTATGTATTGTTCTCCATTTTAAGTACATCTACCAAATCCGATTAGCCTCAAATTTTGATTTTCTTTTTCAAAGTCCTTTACTACT
>JAGGAX010008614.1:0-10103 GCA_017657335.1 Termitomyces titanicus | reverse complement strand
AAAGAGATACTGTTATACACAGTGAGAAGTGTGGACTAAGTGGAGTAAGATTGTAGTCATTTTGTAAGTTGGTGAGGACGACTAGTGGCAAGGCTGACTTCTACAGATGATCAAGTAGCAGGCATCGTGGTGTTAGCTACCTTGGGATCTTATCCCAATAAGCTGTGCCACAGAAGATACTGATAGCTATTGTCATGACTTGACCCCATGCGCCCATTTTATCAAGTGAGTTTGAGAACATGGCTAACACCACATATTCCTTCCATGTTCAGAAGGAAAGGCCCGCTGCTTGGAAGGTTCCTGATGGCATTGCTCCAAAACCGCTGGTGGCTGGTGCCACTGATTAGTATTGGAATAACCTGGAAGCCACCTTGACCATGCTTCAAGGCTTGAACCTGTCTGGAGGACTCTTTGACCAAGCTGTGGCACAAGTGGTAGGCCTCTCAGCTTGCCCTAAGCCTAACTTGGCTCCGGCTACCCATTCATTCCAAACCTGGGATCAACAACCCTTGGGCGCTCCCCCCATCCCTATCCCCCCTCCCTCACAACCCCCCACCAAGCCTATGACAGTGCCCAATGAGGACGATGCCTGCTCTGCATGCATGTTAAGCTACTTTGACAAACCAAACATTGGCGCAGCCCCAGAGTGGGTATGCTCCAAGCCCAGCTGAGACAAACCTCTTCATTAGCTAAACAGAGGGTTGTATATTTGGTCTATGGCCCTGAGAGCTCATATTTGGCCAAATAATCCAATATATGGCCTTGGATCTCTGAGGTCTTCCTCCCCTCTACTGCCATCTGAAACCATGCCCACTTTGCCAAGCCATCCAGAAGGGATAACCCCCCAACACCAACAAATCCTGCACCCAAGCTGCCATGACCACCCAATGGCCCTACTGACAATGCTGCCCTCCCTGATCCATGGTATTCAGTTCCAGCCTGGAGCCTCCAAAACAGATTGGATCTGACCAATGGTTTTGGGCTTGGCACTGCTTAATAAGGCTTGAGGTTGCCACCCCCTTCTGGATATAGCACATCTTATGGTTTCTCCTCCTTCCACACAGCCAACACTGATAACCCAGGTGGTGGTCCTCAGAATGAACCACCTGGCAGCCCCCCTGGTCCCCTCAATGGACCACCAGGCAGCAGCCCCCAACTGGTTACCTGGGGGTGATAAGCCCACTTCAGCGGGCGGTAAACAAGTTTTTTGACCTTAATGAACATGATGCATTGGTCACATGACCAGCATGTGACCAAAAACATGAAATCTGCATGACTTCTAGGTGCACAGGCCGACTCAGACTGCTATTGCTAAGGCAGTAATCAGAGAGCTGACAAAACTTTTACATCAACTCACGAAACATTGTCTATATAGCTATAGTTTCTACTTACAGACTATCTGACCCTGTATATTAAGTCACTAAACAAAACAAGTTCCATTCAGACTTCAGAGCCAATTTGTAGTAAACCTCATCATCATCATTGCTCTTGTCTTTGTTATCGTCGTCAACCCTTTAAGTACTTAACATAAGTTGGTTAGGTACTCTAGTCAGTTCAGTTTAGCCAGTGTTACCAGTTATTACCACTTCTCGAAGGGTGCTGATCCATCTGCAAATACCATTCATATCTACTACACCAGCACCAACTCTTTTAAAAAGTGTGGGTAGCTTGTCCTCCAGCATCGCTTGTAGAAGCAACACCTATACCAGGCACACCAAGCCTGGTTCTCCACTCCCCACCGACTTCTTCACTGACCTTCAGAAGAGGCACTGCTCAAATTTGAGCGCTGCCATTGATGATCACTGACCTATCAAAAAGATTGCCATCACTGACTTACTCACCCCTTCAACCAGGTGTAGATTCCAACAAAAGGCTAAAGATGATTGCTGCCAAACTAGGAGATGCCAACAGTACAACTCGCTGCACACCCTGATGTGATATCTGACTGGCAACGTTAGCATCTGTCACCGACTATTAAGAGGTTTTGTCAAAGAATCATATTTTAGCTATATCTCTACCATTTATTGCTGAAAAATAGTCCTGTTGGTGCCCATTAGATAGCAAATTTTCACCTGGACTTGATTAAGCTATCTCTTCATACAAACACCATAATCCATACTTCCTATTTGAGTATACATTTATCACCTCTAGTATCAGATTTAGGTCTATCATTTTGAAGCCCATCATGAGGGTACTTACATCATTCCAGTTGAAATCAGAGCCCAGTGATGCTGATGGGAGCGACTCAAATCAGAAGGAACTCTTTTCAATCCATTACCAACTTTACTAACACATATCGTATTACCGACCCCATCCAAGCCTGACCAACCACCTCCTCCACAAAATCTTGCTGAAGAACTCAGCGATTACATCAATAACTTGACAACACTTGACCAAATCACTGACCTCTTCCCTTGAGAATTATTGCTGCTTACACTTATCAGCTCCAATAGTTTTGGAACAGCACCAAGCTAATCGCTGCCCATTAAAACCAATTGTCCAAACATTACACCGACACTGACCCAGACTAACAATGGAATGGAGGACACTGCATGCTGAATGCTGACCTACAGTCACAACACTGCACCAAAGTGGGACAAAAACAAGCCCCACAAATTAACCCAGTATTTTAAAGAACTTGATTACCTATCTCATAACTGCGACAATCAACAATGGAAAGAATACACGACACAATATGTATCATTTGCAGAGATTTGGACACCAGCAGATGAATTTGAGGGTACTTTCATGCTGATACCTGCTCAGATGCCCTGACCATTCACATACGATAAATGGAAGGAGGCAATTATCAAGTTATATCCAGGCACTGAAGACAGTGCCAGATATACACAAATTGAGCTGAAAAATTTGATAACTGATACTTTCAAAGCAGGAATTCCAAATCTAATGGCACTCTCAAATTATTACAGAGAGTTTATGAAGAAAGTGTGCTGGTTGGTGAACAACAACAAGATGGTAGTCAATGAGGATTGCTGACTATTCCAGCAAGGGATACTGACATTAATGAGACCAAAATCGATCTGAGGTCGAATAGATAGAATTTTGAACTTGACAAATTTTTCATTTTTCTCACTTAGTAGATGTGATGTGACAGTCATGTGACCCAAACATGTGACCCACATGACTGAATTTTGGAAATTCTTGACTTCAAAAAACATGACTTACAATGACTCATACAATGTGAATATTTCAATAAAAATAATACAAACTATACTATACCTAAGTGTATATACTTACTAATATTTGGGCTGTCAAAACAGCTCCATTTCAACTGTACAGTTCATAGAAACTCCAATTTTTGAGTAGTATATAAAGGCTTAAAATGTAGTACAGAAAAACAAGGAATTATTACATCCCAGAGTTTGGATTTTGTCCAAGCTCAATTCTGGATCATTCTCATTAATTCCAAATGCAAAACCACCAAAAACATGAGTTTAACAGCCAAATATCAAAATTTGGTCATTTTTAGTAATTAGCCACATTGACTTTGCCACTGATTGCCAATTCCAATTACATATTGTTTCACCGATTTTGTTTATGCTCCGATTCCAATTATGTATCATTCTCCGCTTTGAGTACATCCACTTAATCCAATTTGTTTTGAGTTTGATTTCATTTTCAAAGTTTCTTATTACCTTCCAAATTCTATAGTATTCCTACCAATTCAATATTTCATTTTTTCAATATAACCTTCCCATGCTTCTATCAAAATTGGTGATCTTCTGAAGTTGGCAAAAAGTCCAGTGTATACTCATCTTGAAGCTAGTTTCGAGGAGAATTCAACAAACTCACCCTCGCATCACATGGTTGCAGTACCAAGGATACACTAGTCTGTGATGTTGTGTTCTTTTGGGTTCATCACATTCAGATTGGTATTGGTCATATCAACGTCCCTGTAAACAAAAATCTTGTGCCAACTTGAAATCAAAGACCCTGATCACAATCCTGATGAACCCTACAACATTGAAGCAATCTTTGCTGCAGGTAAGATAGTCCTCCATGGTACAGCAACTAATATTGCTACAGTTGCTATGTCTGCTGCCCCCATAAACTATAATGGTGACATTTTGCTAAAACCCACCATCAATGAAAGGACTATAATCAATCCTGCCCAGTCAGAATTGGCGAATGGTTTTGTCAAGAAAGAGGACATTGATACTATGATTGCTAAGGCCATTGCTGCTGCCTTCAAAAATTTTGCAACAGTAAACCTGTTGTTGCCAGCAGCCAATCTGAACCCTCAGAACCAGTCCAACCAATTTTGTCCACCAATGCCTGATGGCTGCCGTTTTTGTAGCAACCCATACTATATCATGAAAAACGGTTGTCAACACCTCAAAGAGTATTTGTGGCAAGGCCAATGCCGCTGAAATTCTGATGGAAGAATTATATTACCAATGGGTGCTTACATTTCTTATTACCAGAACAAACAGTTGTTTAGGAATCAAATTGATGAGTGGCACCAACTACATCCAAGCAATATCACCATTAGAAACTTGTTGGCAAACATGCCGATCCTGTACAAATGCTCAACAACCAGTTCACAAAGTTATGCAGCTCGAGGTAACTAACCTATACCAGCTGACTGATGGTCAGCGCCTTGAGCATTTACAGGGAGAAATCAACAAAATAATGGAGTGTTGTGTCACCATTGGAGTCCAGATACCACAGCCTCCAAAACCATTATCTGACTACCGACTGATTGTATCTGGTGCCATAGCAGGTTTGTCTCAGCTCCACCAATTGCCACCTTCCAAACTAAGTGCCAATAATGAATCAAAAGAGGGTAGGCTCAGATTGGGACCAAATGCTAGTGACCACAAATCAACTAACGACAATGTATATCCCTTGGCACAACCTCTGAAAGTTGAAGAAAAGACCCTCAAATGATACAATGGATGAAAACCCATCACCAACTGTTGAAGATGTGTTAAAACTGCCTCTCCACCCTTTCTTGGGCATACCACCTAAACCTCTTGTTTGATCACTGCTTGTAAAGCATAGAGCACTCCGACAGCCTCTCTTTATTGAAAAGTCTAACAAGATCATATAAATGGTCATGGAACAAGAGGTGCTTGTTGCAATTGGCAACTTATGCATGGTTTTGCCCAATTTCAGAAATTCTAGGAAGGGTGTTTTGAGCAGTTGACACATTATAGAATTAGGAATAGCGATGATTGAAGAGATTATGGATGATGGAACAAGTGATGCACTGTTCTCTGGATCGGTCACCATGATGGTGACATATCAACCACACTTTGACATTAATGTTGCTGCCACTAGTCACCCTGCTTACCTGAATGTCCCACCAGTCACAAATCATAACATACAACAAATGGGACCAGCTGCATTTAGCCCTGACCCCTCCAGAACAACTGAAGATTGTGTAGAGAAGTATCTGCAAATGCTACTGCCCAAAGTTGAGCCCCAAACACTTATGGTCGTCAAGGACACTGAAGCCTTACAATTGGTAATGATGCTTATCAATGGAAAGGAGAACATTGAATGCATTGCCAACAGTGGATCTCAAATTATCCATGTCAAAAACTATTGCTCATGACCTTGGCTTGATGTATGATCCAACTATCATTCTTCAAATGCAATCAACCAATGGAACAGTAGATTCTTCACTTGGACTGGCAATGAATATTCCATGTACAATTGCTGATGTCACACTCTACCTTTAAATACACATAATCTGACAATCTGACTATGATATTTTATTAGGCAAACCTTTTGATGTCCTAGTGCACAGTATAATCCATACTAGGTTGGCCAACAATACTACTATAACAATACATGACTCAAATTTGAATGAGGTCAGAACCATACCAACCTTCCTTCAAGGAAGGCATCATTGCTGCCAACTAGATGGACCTATATCCAAGCTGACCAACAGTGAACCGCCGCCACATGAACAGTGCTTTTAGCCTCAATGAAACCAAAGAAGATTTAATATTAAAAATTGAATATGACCTTGTTCTTGATAACTTACAATTACTTACATTCACCATTCTAGATAGATCAATTTTGGACTGTTGCAAAGATAAAAGCAACAATATGTTACCTCATAGAACTGATAAAACAAAACAAAACCCTAGTTTAGCTTAGTTATACCTTACCGACTCTGAACTTTTTGGTATGATCACCCTGCCAAACAGTTATTTTGTTACCAACAATTTACTTCTTAGACATGCTAGTAGAATTATCAATACTGACAATACTGCCACCTTTCTTGGACAATCAGCTAACAAATTAACAGACATGCCAACAAATTATGACACCAATACTAAACTCCTTCCCATATTTACCAACACTCTAGTTACTGCCAAGCATAAAGGAGTCCAGACAAAGAAAAAGTACAAAATGGTTGCTCTAAAACCTAAAACCAGTTGGAGGAAATGTTGGCAAAGACTTTTGAATTGACCAACAAATCTTAGGCAATTCTTTGGCTAGTATACCGACTCTGGATCCAAACCCACCTCCTTTCAAACCGACTGAATGGTTCACAGAGGAAAGGAAGGATAAATTTTTAAATGATAATAACAGTGGTTTCTTAATGACTGATGAGCTAAATGTTATTACAGATCTAGTTGCTAAACAGAATGAAGTGTTTGCTTGGGAACCTCAAAAATGTGGCAACTTCCAAAAAGATTTCTTCCCACCTGTAAAAATACCGACAATTCCACACATACCATGGGTAGAACATAACCAATTGATACTGCCAGGCCTTGAAGCAGAAATCTGCAAAATCATTCAAGAAATGATCAAGGCCGGTGTTTACAAACCTTTGAACTCATTGTACCAATCCTGATGGTTTTGTGTATTAAATAAAAATGGAAAGCTATGTATTGTCCACAGTCTTGAACCACTGAATCGTGTCACTATCCAACATTCAGGTGTGCCACCATTTTCAGATCATGTCGCTGAATCTTTTGCTGGTAGAATCTGTGGCACCACCTTTGATCTATATGTTGGCTATGACAAACATATGATCCACCCTTCCAGCCACGATTTAATGACCTTTCAAACTCCGTTTGGAGCACTCCAACTTGTAACATTACTAATGGGTTGGACAAACACTGTTTCAATCTTTCATGACAATGTTGTATTCATTCTTCAGCCTGAAATTCTACACCATGTATTGTCGTTCATCAATGATGTTGGTGTTAAAGGACCAAAAGATTGGAAACTTATTGGTGGCATCCCCAAAAAACACTGACAATTCTTCTAATATTTGACTAGCTCTCTTTGAGTTTTTCAAAGTTCTTAATTGTGTCCTCCAACACATGAAGTATTTGGGCAGTACTTTCTCAGGTCATAAATTGATCATGTGTGCTGAACAAATTAATATCCTTGGGCATGTTTGCACTCCAGTTGGTCACATCCCTGACAACAGTTGCTTAGCACTCCTTGAGCAATGGGGTCCTTGCAAGTCATTATTGAAAGTGCATGCCTTTTTAGGTACAGTCAGTGTCCTGCAAATATTTGTTAAAAACTTCACATACTGAGCACACCCACTGGTAAAGTTGACCCAAAAAGATGTGACTTTTGAGTTTGGTAACCAACAAATAGAAGCACAAAAAGACTTGAAAGAGGCCCTCAGAATCGCCAAACCTCTTGTACTGATTGACTATGAATCCAATGATTCTGTAGTCTTGACTGTTGACACTTCCTGGATCGCAATCAGTTTCTTTCTATGTCAATGCTTTGCAAACAACTAAAAACAGCGGTGATAAAACCAATTTGGTTCAATAACACTCAACAATTAAGAGTCTAGATACAGTCAACCAAAACTTGAATTATATGGACTCTACCAAGCGTTTCAAGTGTTAAGGATCTACTTGATTGGCATTTGGAACCTCATAGTGGAAGTTGATGCAAGATATATCAAGGGTATGCTTCAAAACCCTGGTATCCAACTGTCGGCAAGTATGAATAGGTGGATCGTTGCTATTCTAATGTTTCACTTCAAGCTTGTCCATATTAAAAGCATCTTCCATACTAGATGGTTTGAGTTGCCGACTAAGACAACTCAATGATCCTGAGACTGATGAAACCAACAGTGAAGAATTTGAGGATTGGATTGATTGATTACATGGCTTCATGGACCTTATCCAGATCTTGCTCCCTCTCTTACAAAATCATTGGTCTACTTGCAATTGATTACCCCTATTAAATGAATATGCACTAGAAAAGTCACTGACACCTATCAGAATTTCAGAGCAAGCAGATACCGACTCTGACAATCAAGAACAGAAGCCACATAGTGTCAAACACGCTGATGAACCTAGGGAACTATGTGATGACAGTGACAATTTTGATTATTCCATGATCCTTAGGACTCCAAAGGCCAAAGCTGAAGAAGAGCAACTCCGACTAATCTGAGTATGGCTGACCAACTTGAGGCAACCAACTAGATACACCAATGATAAGTACAAAAAGTTCATACAATATGCAACAAAATTCTTCCTTGCAAATAAACTATGGCAACGTGATCCAGCTGGTAATTGACCCTGACAACCAACCTCAAATCCTTAAAGCCATGCATGATCTTGCACACCAGGCATATTTGCAACTAGAGCGGCATTGCTTGAGCACTTCTGGTGGCCACAAGTTTGGGCCGAGCTAATATGGTTCGTTAGGACATGTCATATTTGTCAAATACAACAAATAAAGAAAGTACTTATCCTACCAATAGTTGCAATGCTAGCTCCTCTATTCAGCAAAATATATATCAACACTATGTCTATGCCACTATTGTGCCACTTTGAATTTATTATCCAAGGTATATGCTCACTGATTCATTAGCCAGAATTTAGAATGCTTGCAAAAGAAAACTCAGAAGCAATTGCTAACTGGCTATATGAAGATATCATTTGTCACTGGAGAGCTTTACAAGAAATCATTACTGACAATGGCAGATCAATCAATTATCAAAGCAGTCACCTACTTAGTGAAAAAGTACAATATTTGACACATACATATCTCAGGATACAACAAGCATGCCAACCGTATAGTTCTGTGACCACATTTTGATGTGTGACAGGGATTGTTTAAAGCCACCAATGGAGTAGAGTCTCAATGGAGCTATTCTACTCACTCTGTCTTTTGGGCTGGACACGTCACTGTTTGCCGATGAATGGGCCGCTCTCCTTTTTATGCAGTGATTGAAACTCACCCATTGCTACCTGCCAACATTGTTGAAGCGATATATATACAACCACCACTTGATTCCATTCTTTCATCAACCGACTTAATTGCTCAAAGGGCTATTGACCTACAACATTGCTCTAATCAACTTGAATGACTTCATGAGGTCATATTCACCACCCATCACAAATATGCACTTCAATTGTAATGGCACCTGCGCTCATGATAAGTGCAGAACTATATTCTTAGCATGTCACATGTCTGACCATATCTACTAGCATTGGCAACGCCATACAGCATTGCCTTCTATATTATTTTAGTATTACATAAGACAGTCTTGTTCTTACTTACGCTACGTAGCAATCAGATACTGGTCTGACTTAAACTGTAAGCTGCAAGACCCCAATATTGTAACGCTGTGCATTACATTTTTCTAAGTCATCCAGACCTGACTTAGCTATGCTACTGCGTAGAATTTGGACCAAACTTCAAATTGAAGTTCTTCTTTTGATCATATTGGAGTTCTAACATCTTTTTGACGTTCTAAACAGATAGGCATCATGAGTACAACTGTACTGTAAGTACTCATGAACAGGTGACAGCACCAAAAGTGGAGCCGTCACTGGGCAGGGCACAGGGCAGTGTGCCAGCAGCGTCGTCAGACGCTGCCACGTCACGGCCTGGGCAAGGACATGAGTCCTTGCTCATGCCAGGGGCTTTGGCAGAGCCCATGCCATTTCAGTGTTCAGGTAACGCTGACAGTATGAGCTGGTGCAGGGAGACCAAACTGCGCAGAGATCTGAAGATCTCAACAGGGTTGGGCCTCACTGAGGCAATAACTCCTATGGAGTCTAAGCCTCTACGTGCTCCCAGGCTATCAAGGCCTGAAGTGTACAGACTGTTTTTTGCGATAGCAGGACCATATAGCA